>BMAV01022000.1:0-19073 GCA_019973955.1 Trichonephila inaurata madagascariensis
TTTAAAAAAATCATTAAAATTCAGTCTATAAATTCATACAACACACAAAAAATTAAAATTTGTCTCAAATAATAGCTATTCACCACTACTTGATAACGAATGGGCTCGATTATTATGAACAGGGTTAAAATTGCTGCCTTTGTTGTGTCGATATGTCTTGGCAGCTGACGGTTTTGTTAAAAGGGTTTCGTTCGTTATAAACGGCTTATTTTTTTTTTGTTTTACAAAGTCTGTAAAGTTGTTTTATTTTTTTTTTATTTTTTTTTCGTTTCTCGTTGTTTATGTAATTCTTGAGATATCCTGTTTTGGTTACGGTAAATTTCATTGCACCCTTATGTCAGGATCATTTTATTGGTAAAAAAAAAGTGTTGTACTTGCAGAAAAATTTCAAACCCTCGAATTTTTGGATGTGACTCCCCAAAATCCTGGGTTTTTGCAAAATTTTTCAAATTTTTTTATGTTTTAATATTATACCCCATACGCTTAAGTTTCCCAAAATACTTTATTTTATTTCCCTGATATTTGGGCTGTTATAGCTTATTTAGTAAACCGGAAATGGAATTTTCAAAACCAAATGGGTTTTTTAAAAAACAAAAATGTAAACAAATAGTTTGAACGTCTTTTCGTGATTTTTTAAAATTAAATATTTAATATTTTTGAAAATTTAAATCAACGTATCCTTTATTTATTTATTAATACTTTTTAATGGGAACTTTTTTTTTTTAATTCAAGCTTGTTTTACTGAGGGGCAATAATATTATCGTTTATAGTTTGTTTACTTTTTTCTTCGGTTCTTTTTAAATTTTTAACTTATTTTTTGATTTTTTTTTACAGTTTAATCATTCTTTTTAAATTTTTAACGTTTTATTTGACTGTGATTTACAAAATGCCAAAACTAGATCGAAAGTGTCCAGAAAGGGGAAGTTTTATGGTAATAGGTTTATAAAAAAAGTAAAAAAAACGCCGGGTGAGGCGAAATTGAGCAGTTTTGATGTGCCGAACCGGGTTTTCATGGTTCTACAGGGAATATAATTATTAATTTTCAAGTTTGTGGGAAATTTTTTCAATCCTGTGGCCCGGGAATGTTATGCAACTGGATTGAAACTGTCAGAAGATTCGGGGGACTTTGCTCTAACTTTTGTGTGGTTTGCAGTTTGGATATATTGGCTTTACTTCTACCCCTAAAGAAAATAAAAAATTCCCTCCCCAATTTTTAGGTATTTGGGATTGAGATTGATTGGCAGAGGTTTCCAGTTGAAGGAAGTTGTTTACTTTAAATTTGCAGCGTTTTAAAAAATTTTTCCAGAGCTCATGAATAAACTGCTGGAAGCAGGTTAGTTCGGAAAAAAATATGAAAGCTGCATCTAAAAAAAGGGGAAAATTTTTAAAAAAAGTACAATTTTTTGGTGTTTCGGAGTGGCCATGGGGGAGGCCATTTTCATAATGACTGAAATTATTTCCTTGATACGGGAAAAAATTTTAATCTGGAAGAAAAGACACATATTGCAAAATGGGGGAAATGAATGTGAAATCGAGCATGAATGTTCAAATTAAAAAGGATCCTCGGGAAACATGGAAGTTTTTTTGGAGTTTTAAAATTTTAAAGGTCCCTAATCAAACGGACCCAATATACCGATATATGGTATGGCGTTTCCCAAAGGTTTTTTAAAAATTAAAGATATATTGGTGGTGCACAAAACTTGAATGATGGACATATAAAAGGTAGGCTCACTTTTAAGGAAACAAAAAAAAGAACCCCAAAAGGATTTGGGGGAAAGGGGAAATTTAAACGATAAATTTATTATAAACTCGGGGCTATTTGGGATTCCCTCCGGCAATGGGATGCCTCAAAAATCTCTGTAATGCTCCCCACTGCTGCCCCTTTGCAATCAAAATCCCAGCATGGGCAATGTCCCAAAAGGGAAAAAATAGCTGGCAAGTATAAACAAGCTTTGATGGTAAAAAATATGTAGCAAAAAAGCGGGCCTTTTAAAATTTAGTGATTAAAGGTAAAGCCTACTTATTTAGCACTTTGTGATAAAGGAGTTGCTAAAAATGACTTTCATATCAAAAAAAAAATAAAGCTTTAATAATGATTGTGGGCTGTTTTCCGAAAAATTTTTTTTCATAAAAAAATTTGTTTTTGGTTCACCCGGGGCCTTTTTTAATTTGGTTATTTGGGGGTGTTACCATATTTAATTATTTAGGTATAGAAATTGATCCCAAAGACCAAAAAATAGGGGAAATTGACACAGAGAATTTAAAAATAGAAACGCCAGTCTTCCTTCCAAAAACCACCAAAAAAACAAAAAAACCAAAAAAAATCCCAAAATTTGCTAAAATTGAAGCTAAAAGGGCTTAAGCTTTTATAAATAGGGGGTTTTGAAAATGTTTTTAAGTAGAAAAAATTATTTAGAGTTAAAAATTTTTAAATGTGTTTTGAGAAACTGTTATTCAATATTTTTCTTCATGATAAACACACAAAATATTTTTTAAAATACTAAATCTAAATTTTTTTAAAATGTTTTATTAGTTCTATCTGTTTATGAATCAAAAACTAACTCTGTGTTTTATTTTATGTACTTAATTCTTTTGGAAAAAAATCATTAATTTTTTAAAAAAATTTAGTTTTTATAAAATTTGGATAAAAAACTTCCAAAAGATTACAAAATTTTTTTATTCCCTTTTACAGATAAAAATGTAATTCATGTACTGTATAAAAATATTATTTGAATATATTTATTAAAAATTTTTGGGTTTTAAAAATTTGTCGTAACTGCAATTTTTTACCAAAAATTTTGCAAAACGTTTTTATAGTATTAAAAAATCCAGAAAACAACAAAGGGAAAAATAAATGGGCCCAAATAGTTTTTCATTGAAGTAAAAAAAGCGAGCTTTAAAAATAATTTAAAAGGCAATTATATATATAGTAAAAATTTTTTATTTTTTATTAAAACTTTTAAAAGATTTTCTGAAACTATGTTTTTTCTTTTTTTTTTACGACAGTTCACTACAAAATTTTTTTTGTATTACCGAAATTTTCAAAAAAAGTTTTTTTTTTTGGGTTTTTTCTGTTATCTGAACTATAATCTAATCTCTGTGTATATATTTATTTATTTTTATTGCACTTTTTGTGAGAAAAATAACATTAGTGTTTTGTAAAAATTGGTTTTGCGTAAAAGTTTTTAAAAAAAACTTTTGGTTTTTTCCCAAATTTTATACCCATCAACACGAATAATAATTTGATTTTTTAACATAAAAAATTTAAGAATATATTAATTAAATTTTTTCAATACAATCCCCCCGCAACTGAAATTTTTTTCCTACTAAAAATTTCCTAAAATTTCCCCCTAATTTTTCCCAAAATTAATTTTAACTTTGAAAAAACTGTATTTTTATTTTTATGTCCCATTTCAAAAAAAAAAATGTTTATTTTTGGTTTATATTTTTCCCAAAAAATGGCCCGAAGGTACACATAAAAATCAGCTGATAATACGGGATTTCATTTTTTTTATTGCATCATTATCGATTTTTTTTATTATCATAAAATGTAATAAATTGATTATGTTTTACACCAAAAAGGACGTGAACCCCCTCAGTTTTTTTGGGGATTCTTAAAAACAAAAAAAATTTTTTCAGTAAAAAATTTTTAAAAACTTCTGTACCGTGTTATATGTTTTGACATGGCTTGATGGGGGGTTTTTTAATTAGATCATTATTTGGGAAAAAGGTGTGCATGAAAGGGGGATGTTGGATTGATGAGGATTATCTTGTAGTAGGGTTTTTCCCTTTTTTATTTAAACATTTAATCAAAAAACAATGAAGGGGCTTATACACATAAAAATACAATAGACAAGTTGTCCCTTTTTTCCCGGAAGACAAAGAAAAAAGAAAAAGGGTTTTCCAGAAATCTCGGCCAATATACAAAGGGAACCCCAAACCCCTTTTTGTTTCGGTGGAAAAGGATCTTGTATACTGATGGATATATATATTTAGGATTCCCCCCGTTTGGCGGAAAGATATTTTATTTTTTTAAACGAGTTTTTAACGTTTTTTCCCAATTTTTAATAGTTTTGCAAAATTTAAAACATTTCAAAAAATTACGGGGAAATTTAAAATTTTAAATATATATATAAATAAATATATATAGTCTTACTCTAATAACAAAAAGATAACATCCAAAATCACATTCAAAAAAAAGGGCCTAGACGGTGGGAAAATCACAAAAAATTAAAAGGGAACGGGGCAACCAAAGTTAAAAAATTAAAAAAGGTTTGCTGCAGTTTTAAAATTTATTGCTTACTTGGGACAGCTAATATATAAATTAATTTTATATAATAAAGGGGGGAATATTTTTTTGGGCCCGCCAACCTTTCCCCCATGCAAATAATACTGAGGAAAAAACCCATTGAAAAGTAATTTTATAGGAATATCAAATCCATTTAAAAATAGAGGTAACTTAGATAAAAATTCAAAAAAAATGCAAGGGGCCCCACTTTTAAACTGGGGTGCAATAAATAAGATCGGGTTCTGAACCCCCCTGCAGATTTTAAAAACATGGAATGGCTGAAAAAGTGGGATTTCCCAAAAATTAAAAAAAATGGAAATAAAATTAACAATAGTTACAAATTATAAATAACTTTTAGTAACACTAGAGTAAATTGAATAAAATAATAATAAATAAATCTAATATTAGAATATGGAATAACCAACTATGAAAATAGTTAAATTTATAGTGATAAACTATTTAATTCAAAAATTTTTTAACCCTTTCTATTTTTAATAGCTTTTTTTCATATGACTATTAATAAAAAATTTTTTTATTTCTGATCTAAGCAAATTTAGTAAAATGTTTATCGTTATTTATTATTTCTGATTTTTTGTCACCAGAAATTTATTACGTTGTTTATAATTAATAACAATATTTCTGAATATAGAAACATGTACATTACTCTCCATATGGTGAATCGAAAAAAGCAACCATGGAAAACTTTTCGGAAAAAAAACAGTTTTTATTCAGCCAGCGATCGACACATCTTAGCAGTGAGACAAACCAACGCCCAGTGCGCCAATTTTTAATTGGATTGCATATATATTTCGAGAGCTGCTAAATCATCATTCTTTTTTTATTTTAGGTTTCGATTGGAGAGTATGGATGGGAGTGCACATGTGAAGACCATAAAAATTAATGAGCGGTGATTGGAATCTTGCGCTTGGAATATTTTTCGTGAGAAATGATTAGCTGTTTAATTAAGACTCGAATATGTAATGGGAAATAAGTGTTGGAAGGTAAATAGAGTATTTAGATATACCTTTCCTCACACACACATACACATTCATGGATATATATTTTTTCTTTAACTTAAGTTGCTTAACTTGTTTATAGATACTGTTTCTGAATACTTATACAATCGATGCAAATCCATAATAATAAAATCCACAATGATTGCTTATGCATGAACGTAAAATATATTTCTATACACTCAATGTGTGGCAAAAACAAATTTGAATAGCTATATCCAGTAAACTGGAATGCAGGCGAAATACTAAATCTACTTCGCAATTTATTCAAATGAAATGTGTACGAAGAAAAGTAAAACTGCATTCTAAAAGCTAGTTGAGAGTTAGAGTAAATATTGAATGCGAGTTCTTTAAAGTCTTGAGGAACCCAGAAATCCATTGAACGTAAACACTTACTACGATAAAATGTTATATATTGGTCATTTTGCTCAGAATGCAAATAGAGGTTCAAAAGTATCTTGAATAATTCACAGATAAAAGTCTTTCGTTGGAAGTTCCATCAAATTTTAGAAATTTTATTTATAGGAGTTTCATTTTAAAAGAGTTTTTACTAATCTTGGTGGAAAGAAGCACCAATAAAAATAATCGAACAAACATAAAAATGTGAGTGGTCCTGCCTAAGTCATAAAAAGCATTACGTAAAGCACGATCAATGTTTTGGATACTTTAAGATATCAGTTTTCTGTATTCACACAGAATATATACAGAGCTTAATACTGTAATTTTATTTCTCAAATTCTTTAGGTAGTTGTTATTTGTACATTTATATATTATTGTTTTTTTAATTTAAAAAGTCATTACACGACGAAAATGAAACAAACTTAACGACAAACATGGCTGGGTTTTAATATATAATTTTAATCGTCTAAAATAAAGTATCAAAAATGCTTACTCACTGGGGACGGACATCTAGCTGTACCTGATAGTAATTTTTAAAAAATATATATATATTTGTGTGTGTGTGTGTGGTGTGTGTGTGTGTGTGTGTGTGTGTGTGTGTGTGTGTGTGTGTGTGTGTGTGTGTGTGTGTGTGTGTGTGTGTGTGTGTGTGTGTGTGTGTGTGTGTGTGTGTGTGTGTGTGTGTGTGTGTGTGTGTGTGTGTGTGTGTGTGTGTGTGTGTGTGTGTGTGTGTGTGTGTGTGTGTCAGGTTTGAAAAGCTTAGATTCAAAATTAAGTAAGTAATAAGTGAAAATAGAGAGAACTCTTTACAATCGCGTAAGGATTTATGGGTAAATAAGTCTATTTGAGAGCGCATACTCGAAAGGCCTTAGCTGGTGACTCCTCGCCGAATTGCTGTCCATTGTTCTACTCGGTTGCGCGCCAAAGGGACGCCATGTTGGATTTTATGTGATTGAAGCAAAATAAAAATGTTATTATAGAGATGCTGCCCTCCTCATTTTACCAGCAGGTCTGGGACCTGACATATATATATATATATTTGTTGCTACTGGGATGAATTCGTAAACTGGGATTTGCCAGAATAATCTGTGTATTTTTAAAACAAGAATAAATAAAATGAAGAATAACAATTAATGAATTAAGTAAAACATTTAAACGCGCGTCCTTGCCTAATTGGCTTTCATTATGTTTTTAAGAGTTATTACTGCTATGCCGATTTGCGTCTGCCTCTCTTGGATTCTCAATTTCTTCTCTCGTGGTCTAATATCTCTTCTCTCGCTGTCTCTTCCGTCGGAGTCATTGCCCTCTCGTTTCCTTTCAAAGCCACCTGGGAGGGAGATGATAGGCGGGCTTGCCGTTACGCGTAGCGCCGACCACTTCACATATATATATATGGTCTAATTCTCTACAAACGAGAGATAAACATCCATCAATCACATTCGAAAAATGCATAAACAGTAGAAAAATCACACAATGAATGACACATGAGCAACCGAAATTAAAAAATATAAAATGGATGCTGCAGTATTATAAACATTGCTGACTTAGGACAGCTAATCTATAATATAATTTATATAAAAGTGGGTTTGAACATGTTTTTTGACCAGCCCACCTTCCCCCTTTTATATTAATAATACTGAGGAAAAACCTACTGAAAGTAATGAATAGTAATATCTAAACCCATTACAAGATAGAGCTAACTTACCTAAAAATTGCACTTAAAAATGCAGAGCCCGTGCTAAATATGTCTATCTATATGTAAATATATATATATATATTATATATATATATATATATATTATATATCATTATTTTTAATTTAAATCTCCACTCATTTAAACTGGAATGTGATTCATATATTGATCTACACTTGAATGTATTCAAGTGTGTTTGCTCAAAACCTTCTTCATAGTTAAGCTCAATCTTAGACTCTTAATAATATAATAACCTTCACTTATTGCTCTGCTAACATCCAATTACTTCGTGACATTCTTCGATAATCTTCACTTCTATTGAATACTTTTCGGTTTATATAACAATACTTACTTGCATATATCATGGATCCTTCAAAAGAGTTTGTTTTCATATGAAGCCCAAGAGGTTGGTTAATGGAAATGCAAGTGAAAACTCTTGAAGATTAGTTAATTCACATAGGTTTTTTTTCATTTTATTTTTAATGTAAGTTAATCATTTCTGTGTTCACTGTGTGTGTGTGTGTGTGTGTGTGTGTGTGTGTGTGTGTGTGTGTGTGTGTGTGTGTGTGTGTGTGTGTGTGTGTGTGTGTGTGTGTGTGTGTGTGTGTGTGTGTGTGTGTGTGTGTGTGTGTGTGTGTGTGTGTGTGTGTGTGTGTGTGTGTGTGTGTGTGTGTGTGTGTGTGTGTGTTGTGTGTGTGTGTGTGTGTGTGTTTTGGTTTTTTTTCTTCTAGAAAAGTATAAAATTATTCTAAGCTTTCAATCCTTTACAATTCAAATCTCACTGAGGGTAATGTAAAATTTTTTGGAGCAAGAGCCAACTTTGGTTATATTAGAACAAACATTTGTGTGGAGAATGTTAAAACTCTAAAAATATATATATATAAAAATATATGCATGTATAGAGAAACTCGTTAAAAATTTTATAATTAAATTTCGTTCTTTAAGGAATCTATCAGAAGACTTTTTAGTTAACTTTTTGAACAGTTTTTCAGAAGAATTAGAAAGTGATTGAGAATTAAAAATGTGTTAAGGTAAAATAAAATAACTCAATTTAAATTACTATATATAAATGAAGAAACTTGTAAACAATATTATCCAAAATCGTTGTTTTACAAATATTTATACAGTTCTTTGGAATTTAAAGCTTTCAAAATTATGCTTAACCATTTTCAAATATTAGGCAAAAACTAATGCAGGAGAGATTTAAGTATTTTCTTAATAATAATCTTAATGGAAATCAAAAGATATGTTTAAAGTCTTGGTACAAAACAAAACATTTTTCTGTAAGTTCTAATTTTTAATTTAAATTTAAATTCCCAAAAATTAAAGGGTTTTCCATTGAGTCTGAATCAGGAGTTTTGTAAAATTCACATTATTTTCAGAGTTAGTACCTATTGAAATAATTATCGGCGTTTTTTTTCTTAAAATCTCTCCCCTTTGTTGTGTAAAAAAAAAGGATTGCCAAAATTGTTATTTAAACATTGAGTCCATCTGTACAGAAGGGGCTGAGCTATATACAGGCAAAAAAATTATTATAATAGAAATTTTTCATAAAAAAGGGGAAAATTTTTAAAATTGATCATTCTATGTTCATTTTTAAAAAATATTATATTTAAAAAATTCTTTATTTTAAATTTTTTAAAACAATTGTATATATGTTTTAAAACAAAATGACACTAAATATCATAAATAGTATTCATTTATACGCTTTTGCAAAATCACGTTTCCGAACGTTGTTGGATACATTAAATGATTAAATATTGGGATAGTTTTCCCCTATTAACGTAATGATTTCAAAATTAACTCTGATTAAATTACGATTATTTTGATAAAAATAAATTTTGAGAAACCATTTTAAAGTACCAAGAGTTCCACAAAAAAAAATTTTTTGTTCAAAATGCTATATGAATTGCCGTAAGAGCTTACATATTCTAAATATTGACCAATTTGAATGCGTGTAGTATATTGTTGCGAATTTTGTGTAAAATAGTGTAAATAATTTGTATTTGAATGTGTAATGCCTTTTTTTTACTCTAAATTAGATTTATTTTACGTTAAATTAAATCTAATCTAATTATTCCCTTTCTTCTGTGATATAATTCAGTTTTATTGATTATAAAAAGAAAAAGACAAATTTTCCTTTCCCCCCATAAGAACAGGCAAGGGCTAATAACAAATATTGGGAAACATGGCAGTAAATTCTGTTAAAAATAAATTTCTGTGTCTTCATCAATTTTTTATTTCACACCATTTATATGATAATAATCTTAAATCACCCTTAAACTAAAAATACTAATTTAAGTAAATTCAAATTCCAGACAATAAACAAGTAATGTAAATACGTCATGAAAAATAAAAAAGTAAAATATTAAAAATAAGATTGTAAATCTTCTGTCAGGCGGCTTAGAACAAGAATATAAAAATTGATAAAATTACATCATCAAAATATCCCCATCTTTTAAAAAGAATATCCGCTTTCAAAAGACCTATTTTCAATAAAAAGGGAAGATAGATCAGCTGTTTCAAAAAAACGGATATTTTTACATTTGGGAAACCTTCCCAAAATCCCCCCAAGGGGATGTGTGGTCTTCCTATTCTGCTCTTTAACTTGTTTCTATCCGCTGTATGGTTCGGTTTCCTTTTTTAGATCACACAAAAGGAAGAGCAATCAAAAGACTTCAGATAAGAAAAAGAAGAAAAATGTGTGGGAAATCTCTTTCCCTGTTTTTGGGGGTAAATCATAAGCTTTTAAACCATTTAAATAAATAAAAAGAAAATCTTTTGGTGTTTAAAATTATCTTATAAAATTAAAATTTTTGAAAAATTTCATATAAAAAATTAAAAATTTTATAAAGCTTTTTTTTAAAATTGACTTTCATTTTTGCATTCTTTTTGGTTTTTTGCGTTTTTAAAAAAATACAATATATATTTTATACTAATAAAAAAAATGGGGCCAAATTTAAAAAAAAAGAAAAAATTTAAATTTTTCACATATATATATATATATTAAAACAGGGGGAAATCGTTTTTTTATACAGGGAAGTTTGTCCGCCAAATTTACGCATGTGATGTGTGTACCCAACCAGTGTGTAACTTTGTTCGACCACTTCTGCTGTCATCAGCTATTACATAGACTTACTAGTGATTAGATGAAAAGTTTCCCTTATCAAGAGCAAGCAAATACGCATGCCGCATGTGGCACAACTGACTAAAGTGGCCGCCTAGTTAGGCCAGTTTAATAAGAGACCGATGCCCCAACAGAGGAATACCACAGCATCAAATGTTTGCATCGGAATTTGTGTGAATGCGGTTCGCTGCTGAGCAACATACACGATACGGAGAGAAGTGACTGATTTGGACTGCCAATGGTTAAGAACAAGTTCTACAGTTCATCAAGAATAATCTGAATTCCAGCACACGAGTTATTTCTCAGTAGCTTGGGGTCCGTTAATTTGCAGTGCGGTGAATACTGCATGAAAAGCGTTTGCATCCTTACAAAGGTGAATATCCTGTTTTCAAACGGTGATGTTATTAAAGCCAAACCATTATCCGAAATACATGTGATTTGCTCAAATGTTGATGCAGAAAGGTGCCATGGTCCCTAGTTTTCAACTTCTTTTTTCTCAAACAATTCGAGTGAGCTTACAACAACTCGCATGCTACGAAAAGTCACGCTGCGCAACATCTTTTTGTAATAAATGTGTGGGCTAGAACTATTAATTACCGTTTATTGGGATTTTGCTTGCTACCTCCCCGATTGGAAAGCAGGAAATACTTAATCATTCTCAAAACAGTGTTATCGTTTTTTGGGGGCCATGTTCCTGTTCATATCACCGAGATAGAGGTATCAATATGACGGCCCCAACCCCATAACCCCAATTGTTGTGCTTTGTTTACTCGAACGGGAAATTCGAAAGCTTGGAAAAATCGGGGGGTGTCCCTGATCCGGCCCCCCCGGGGAAGAACGTTCTGGTGTCGTTCTCGTCACTTGACAGAGGTTCGAACTTACAAGGTCCATTTCCCGTTTTTGCTTTTGTAGGGATTTTAAATTAAAAAACCCCTCCAGCATCCCAAAGAGCAATTTGTCACACTTCTTATCTATTTCAATAAAATATAGCAGCAAATATGAATAAAATATACCATTCTTCTTTTATTTTGAATTAAAAATGAATCAATTTCTTTGAATTCCATTATTAATTAGTAAATTTGTAAAAAAAACCCAAAACCATCTATGAACTTTAAAATTCCCTTTGGGGGGATTCTTTTGGAAAGAAGCCCTTCTTTTTGGTAAAAAGGGGAATTTTATTGAGGGAAAAAATTTTAGTATAAAAAAAAAAGGGTGTTCATTATTAATTCCTTACAGGTAACTCAATTGTAAAAATAGTACATATTTTCAGTTCAAAAACAAAAACACTGTATTAGAAACCAAAAACACTTAACTACAAAATTATTCTTATTCTTGACAAAATTTCTTCCCGATTTTGCTTTCTGTGTGCACCCGTCTTTTCTTATAAGATTTAATTTCCTTTAATTATATTCTGAGTAATTTACTGAATCCCCATGAGTGCTGTTTTTTTAACTTAGAGCACCAAGAAGTGTAAGAAAGAGCTTAATGAAAGTGCCAAAAGATTACAATTAATGATCTTTGAGGAATTACACTCGGAGACTACTTGTTTCTCTCCACTTCTTTGAAAAAAAAATTTCTTGCAGATTCTCGTTGTAGTGTTAAGTAAGAATAAATTGTAAGAACTATTTCAATTAAAATGGTAACACCTTTTTTTGATAATGAACATTAATTGAAAAGTAAAATCCAGGGTAAAGCCGAACTAAGTTTCCCAATATCCTTTGTATTTATAATGATTTGATATAAGTTCCGGGCTTTTAACCTAAAAAAATCCACTTATAAAGGTGCATTTGTATTTTTTTAAATTTCTTTTAAATTTGAAACCAGGAAACAGTCCCTTTTTGCTTTTTAGATTTATTTAGTGGGTTTTGTTAAAAAAAACAAATGAAAAAATTTTTGCAATTTTTTATTAATTTAAAATCTTTTTTGGAAACCCCGACATTCCTTGGTAAAAGCTTTTAAAACAGTTCTTTTAAATGCATAAAGTTCTCTAAAAACTTGTAATTTGTTTTGAACTGGGCTGCATTTGGGCGTTAAAAAAAAGGTTTTTGGAATTGGGAAGGGCTGGGGTTTAAACCATTTCTTTGGTTTTTTACCCTCCCAAAAGGCAGCTAACGCTACCCAAAATTCCCCCACCCTTAAAAAATTTATTCAATTTTGGCCCTTTGGATAAAAAATTTTCGGGGATTTAAATTTTTTTTTAAAATTTTAAACTAAGCCAATTGATTTTTAATATTAACTCCTTTCTGATCCCCCCGAGGGCTTTTTTCCGACGGACCACGCAATTTTTTAACCATATTCCAAATTTACGTTGACGACACCTGACTGAACCACCCTCCCCCCTCACCCACCCCCCGGGAGGACGTTTCGGGTCTCGACGGGTTTGGGGTGCTCGCTGCTCTACACGGCGGGTCTTTGGTGGGGCTGGCCGAACCCCCGTGACAAAGGGAAACCACGATCCAATACCTATTTCCACTCGGGTACCGGCCATTTCCCCAAAAACCAGGTAGTAAATCACGGAATCTTTTATAAAACCACCTAATTTATGACATGCTTACCTACGATTTTAGTATCCAGAAAATCTATCGACTCCAGCCGGAAAGGAGCCTGCAATATTGGGCTAACCAGGTGCACATGCTACCCTCCAAAATCACTGAAAAAGGGAAACCTTGAGCATATGATCCCGGGGTCAGAGTTCTGTTCCTCGTTTCAAAAAACCCGCGGCCAAAATGAATGATGCTTTCCCAAAACCAAACGAGGGGTCAATATTCTTCTGTCGTTTTTGTGGGGAAATTTGTGGAGTGGGGCATTATCGCAAATTCTGTACTTGTTATTAAAGAGAGCTCCGTCGTTAATAGCTGTCCCCACTGCTTTTTAAAATTCGGGCCTGTCCCAAAATGTTTTTTAAAAATTATAACGGAAAAATAAATTTTCAAAATTTTTTTCCTTTTCAAATTTTTTTTGGTAGAATCGATTTTTTAATATGGACTAAAATATCAGTCTCATTCGAAAATGTTTTTGAGTCCGTCCCCCACTCCCTGTTTAAACCCTTATTCATGGGCCCGGGGCGGTTCTCCCCCTCCCTCAAAAAACCGTTGCGGGGAAAAAATAGAAGATGCACTGCTTTAAAAAGGGGCCCAAATTTAGCTGGTAGAAACGCTTGGTTTGGAGTACCGCACCAAAAACAATTTTACGTACCTTTTTCACCGCCACAATTAAAATTTTGATTTTGGCCATTGATTGTCGTTTATTTATTGGTTGTCATTTGACTCGACGAGTGTTGTGTAGTAATTATTTAGTAAATTCATTTATTTCTTTTGTCAATTTAAACTTGTGATTTAATTGCATCTATACTAATAAAACAAACAGTTTGTATGTTTGTGTGTTTCAGCTCTCTGTACCGAAAAAACTAAACAATCCATAAGTCTGAAACTTGGCATGTAGAAGCTGTAGATCATTATCCTGAACACCTCAAAGAGTTTTTTTTCGAAATTCGCTTTAGAATTTTTTAAAAATTCAATTTGTAAGCGATTTTTAAGCTAAATGGAGATATGACGTCATCGCACATGTCAAGTCAACTTTGCGAAAATTAATGTTTAGAGCAGTTTTGGGGGGGATTTTAGCACATTTTATATTGTTAATATATTATATAATATTAGATTAATATTTATGGTTTTTTTAACTCTTTGTGGTGGAATTACATTCGTTTTTCGAAAAAGTTGTCGTAAAAAAATGTTCTTTCTAAATTTCATTTTTTGGATGGGCAACACAAATATGATAACATTAGATTTCCTATGTCTTAGGATATGAATTGTTTGTATTAAATTAATACTATAATTTCTATTTTGGTAATACCAGTTTTTATGTTTGTTTATTTTCTAAACTGTAATTTTTTCTTCTTATTATAGTTTAAATTCTGTGAGATACCGTGACTCAAGTTCTTAAGTCAAAAAATTATTTGTGAATCTTTTTGTAAACAGAAGCTTAGATAATATGGAATTTATGTATTAGCGTCACCACAGCAAAATTGGTGCCATACGAATCACACACCTTGATACCAAAACAACAAAGATTCTAAAATATTTTATACTAGCTGGTATACCGGTTCTTTGCATGAGTGAACTGAAAAATTAAACAACACAGATTGAAGGATAAAGAAATTTTTTAATGGGGTTAAATTTCCATGAATTCCCAAAATAAACAAAAAGCCCCTTTTCATATCACAGCTAAAAAAAAAGAAAAGGAAAAAACATCTTTGTTAAATTTAAGTATGTAGATATAATAGCAGATAAAAAGAATTTTTTTTTTTATTTATAACTCTCCATAACACTCTTGAGGGTCGATTTTTGAAAATACCACCCTAAGCTGGTCTCTGCCCAGCAAAAGTAAAACATTGTTAAACGTTTTGTGTAATGAACACTTAAAATAGTGTAAAAAATTTATATATATCTGAAAGTGTAATACATTAATATTACTTTATTTGTATTTATTTTATGTTAAAATTTAATATTTGCAAGCAATGCCGTTTCTTTAAAATTTTAATGACGATTCAAATGAAAAATACGAAATTTAACGATAAGTCAATTGGAAAATTCTAGCTACTTTCATAGCTCGAGCTTTATTAGAGCTTTATAAGACTTTTTTGTGGGGGGCGATGCACGTTAATACTTTTTTATACCGCATAGTGATTTACGCAGTTTTTCATACAATAAAAATTTTTTGGATCACTATACATTGAAAATTTAAAGGGGATAAAATAAAACTGCTCCACTTTGGAAATTTAATCCGTTAGGCTAATAAATTAATTAAAGATATTCCACTGTAAAATTAATTATAACCGTTCATTAAAATAAATAGTCAAACGTTTTCTAAGGTTTCGTAACATCAAAAAAAAAAAGACATTTAAAATTTTTGCATAAACTATTTTTGGGACAAAAAATAAAAAATTTTCAATCGCAAAAACGCCCCCCGGGAAAATGCTTTACTGCTCAAAACTATTCGCCTTCCCCACTAAAATACTCATCATAAACCCGTGCTCCCCTAAAATATCTTGGAAGATGGATTTCAAAAGAATAAAAATAAAATTTGGTGAGGATATTCCTTTCCCCTAAGTTGGTGGGGTGTGGTAGTTGGGGAAAAGGGGTTAAAAGATCGGTTGTCCGCCCGCCCTGGTTAAAAATTACGTGGTCCGTTCCCAAAAAGCCCTCGTGTGCTGAACAGTGCGACGTTAATATTCCTCACCCCAAAAAAATACGTACAATGTTATAATTATTTTATATTTAAAAAATGCAATATCTCCTATTCAAAAAAATTTTTATTATAATTTTAACCACAAACAATTTTTAAAAAATTTTAAAAGATGTGTGGAAAAGTTTATTTATTTTAAGTACCAGAACCGAAAAAAGCATTTTTTTTTTAAAAAAAGATCAACTTTTACTATCAAATGTGCATAAAAAATCAAAAAAAAACATTTAAATAAAGAAAAATTTATAACAACCCTCCTTCAAAAAAATAGTTTTATTCGAAATTGAAAAAAAATTTGGGGTTTTCTGATCACAGGAATTAATAAAAGAAACCCTTATACCAAAACAAATTTTATTCACAAATAAAATATAGATACTATATACTGTTGTGGGCTTTTTTTCAGCACACGCCAGAAATGCCCAGATGGGAAAAATTTTTCCTACTTACTTTTCAAATATCGTTTTATTTTTTGGGCACTTCCCCTTTTCTTTATAAATTATAGCCTATGTTTATTCTGATGTATACGCTATATTCAAAATTTCATTAAAATCCCTTCAATTGTTTTTTTCGTAAAAACGGACAAACATCCTCACAAACTTTCGCATTTATAAATATATCTAGAAAATCGGGCAGATTTTGACGGAAAAACGCATTCATAGGCGAAATTTTTGCGGGCTCTAATACGTAAGTACTGATCATAATTATTTTTCTTTTAAAACAAATATCATTTTTTTTTAAAAAAAATTATTACCTGCTTTTTTTTCTTATGTTAAAAAAACAAAAAATCTGTTACAAAAACTTTTTGCGTTCTGTTCCGACAATATCTAAATCTTGCTTATTGCAACAATAAAATTGAAAATCCTAGCAGATATAACAAAAGAGAATATATAATAAATTAAACTAATGGTTTCGATTTTCACGAAATAAAACCCTTTTTTTAAAATTTATTATCTCGGACTTTTTTTTTAAAAAAAAGTTGCCAATAGTGAAATTTGAAAATTTTAAGGGCGCCCCTTGGGGCCCCTAATATCGGGGTGAGCTAGGCTTAAAAAATGAAGAACCGGGGAAACTGCCATCTTAAAATTTCTTTTTAAGATCTTCAAACCAAAACAGATTAGGTAATATTATGATATGTGAGAGAATCTACGGTGGCTAAACACACAATATATAATACCGAAATAACGTAACCCGGACCACTATCAAGCTCAATTTCAATGTAAACACAAATCCGAATACTAAAATGGTAACTCCTATCTTAATGTCCAACAAAACAGCAATCCATCTGATCCTAGCTGAAGTTGCGGTTCACTGGCGTAGAATAGTATCTACTTTGGCTACAGGCTCTCTGTCACGGGTAATCTCTCTTGACTGTCACTTAACTTCTCGAAATACTCTGCACACTTGCAACACGGACTATCATAACACTCCCCAAATGCCACATCGCTTACTCTAAACTTCTGTTATTTAAAAGCTTGCTAATTTGCATCTTTCATTCACGTTTTACTTCTCGGGTTGGTTGGAAGAGAATTGTCATTTATTCTGGTCCCAAAGAACCCAAAAGGACCCGTCACAAATTTTAACTTAAAAACTAAACTCTTAAAAAAAATTTTAACTTTAATAAAAACATTTGCAAACGCAACTTTATTCTAAGCGAAAATCAGGGCTGCTAACTTGGCGAGTTATTTTGAATGTTGACATTGGTGCGATAAAACGCAAGTATCAACATTTCCTTCCATTGAAAAAGAAAATGTTTTCTGCTTTTCATGATACTTACGTATTATAATCACCGAAGCCAAAGTGGCACTTTTTTTCACAATAATTTGACTTCTTTTTTTTTTTTTCTTTTTCATATAAACACGTAAGAATCTATTGTTTTGATATCGCAAATTTTACTGAGGTGACGCCGATAGGTAAGTACCCTTTTCCTCTATAGGCAAATTCCATTGTAACAAAAAAGCAGAAAAATGTAACTAAAAGAAATGACAATTCAAACAACAATACATTCACTAGAGAAGTTACTTAACCACTGCAAAAAATAAATACTACAGTTTACTACAATTATTACAAAATATTACAGTTATTATTTACATCGAGCTATATTTGGATTAATGTCTTGATACTTTTCAATTGTAAAAGCACAATTAGTATTTGTGTTTAAATTATGATGCTCTAATAAATTTAATATTTTTGACTTTTTTAAAAAAAAATTGTGTGTGTGTGTATAATTTTGACTTTTATTTCTCATTCTTGCACAGATTCACATGATGGTGCTACAGGTTTTTATTTTTTCATAGTTTTTGTTTACATTTAGCTTCTTATGGAATTAATCTTTAATCTCTCTCTCTTCTTTCCAGTAAATATTTTTTTAAAAACTTCTATCTTCTTTATTATTTTAGCTATTATTATATAGTATCTGTTTTGACATATTTTATAAATTTTTTTTCCTTTTATGTGACATTCTTTTAATTTTGGTGGGATTTGTTTTCTTACTCTTGTGTTGATGGTGTGTGTATTTATTACATGTGGATTTAATTGTATTTGAATCCCTCAATTAAATGTATTACTTTGATTCGAAGGTCCAGTTGTAGCTATATGAAAGCTATTAATAACAAACTTCACACAATACGAAATCTATTGGGTGACGAAGATGACTTCTAACTACTTTTGTTCCCCACCACGGAAGAAAGTTGAACCTAAATTCAATTTATTACACAGCAGATCCGATTAACATAATGATATCTTGAGGAACCAGAGTTCAAATCCACTGCTCGATTCCATGACTCTTCATCTACCACGACCCAATTAATTTAAATAAAATAATTCAAAGCAATCAACAAAAACAATTTAAAAGCATCAGTTTGAAAAAAATATATAAGCTTAATCAAAAATAAATTTTTAAAAAAGGAGAAGACAGTAAATTTTTCAAAACATTTCAGTTAAGTAAGAGTTTTCAGTTTAAGGTATCCGACTACGTTCGGAACTGTGATTTTAAAAAGGCACATAAATGGATAATTTTCAGTATTAGGTCATTAGATTAGAATACAGTATAAAATTGTTTAAGGACATTTTTTGGGAAAAAAAATTATTTAAATACAAATTTATCAAAATTTAAATTAGAATAACCTTTATTCAAATTTCTCCCTTTTTTGAAAAATGCTTCTATTATAATAATATTTTGCATGTATATAGCTCAAACCTCTGTAAGAGGCTCAAATATGATTTATGAAAATTCACTTATTTTCAAAAGTTAAGCCATTTGAAATAATTATCGTAGTTTTTTCTTAAAATTTCTCCCCCTTTTTTTCGGAAAA
>BMAV01022002.1:0-36047 GCA_019973955.1 Trichonephila inaurata madagascariensis
TGTTTTTTTGTTTTTATAAAAAATCTATTTAAATTATTTAAAATTGGCAAGGATATAAACTTACGGCCAGAAAATCTTGTAAAAAATTCTGATCACTTTTTCTTAAAAAAAATTAAAACATGCTTTGTATACTTAAATTAATATAAATTTAGAAGTGCTCTTAGTAATTTGTAAATAATTGGCCGTATGATTTTTAACATAGTAGAGAAATGCATCCCTTTTATTTAAAATAATTTACTGTAAATAAACAATTGTGTGAAATTGTAATTTCTATTGTTGCTAAAGTAAAAAATATTTCAAGAAACCTTTTCGTTCATTTTATAGGCATTTAAATAAGGGAATTTATTTTTAATTCGGCGTTTAATATAGTTATTTTAGAAGAGGAAACCATAAGAGAGTAGTATCCTATGGTTTCTTATGGAACGAGAATTCTTGCATTTTAAACTTGTGAATTTTTAGCTTTCTCTTTATAAGAAAACTTATTGTGTGTAAATTAGGCATAGCGTGTAGAATTTAGGCTTTTCATTCCATTTAATTAAAAACTATAACACAGGCAGTATGTAATTCAATGTTTGTCTTGTTCAAACTCGAATTTCATTAGGTACAAAAACAAAAAGAATCACTTCCACAAAAATGTATTTACATATGAATAATTACATTTAGCAGTTACATGTAATTGAAATCCACTTTTTCATTATTTTATTTGGCATAAATTTAGTAACAAATTGAGTCGAGTTTATACATTATGTGTAGATATAGGATTATACTATGGAAGGATATATACTAATTTCCGTTTGTGTGAAAATATGAGTTTAATTTATAATCTGATCTAGGTTTCAAGTATAAGAAAAAAATCATTTCTAGTTAATTTTGGAAGTCTGCTCTTTTATTTTTACAGAGAGAGAAATTGATATAAAGTGATAAAATATTAAGCTTTTAAAAATTTTCCGTTTATATTAAACAAAAATATCGGAGAAACTCGATTCATTGTCAGAGTGAAAACCATAGCTTCCGGTCAATCCATCATTCGACTTGTATCATTATGAATATATATACATATTGAATTGTTATTAATAAAACAAGTATTTATGATTACGAAACGATTAAAATGTAATTTGATGACCCACAGAATGAGCGAAACAAATAACCGATTTAATAAAATCTATCAATGTGAATATTCAATGCACAAGATATCTAAAATAATAAACATTGTATTTCGTAGAACAGAAAACTAAACACGAAAATAATCATTTCAAATCACTTTAGTAAACACTTTTTATTCTGTATCAAAAAACTTACCCTTTCGATTTATAGTTAATAACATTTTTGAAAGATCCGACTAAATCACTTATTGGTTATATTTAAAATACTTATTCGTAACATCTATAAAATGTACAATAGAGGAGCTGCTTCTTTTTTGAATTTCCGTGTCATGAGTAATCATATTATTTAAATTAAAGCGGTATCATTTAGTTAAAAACCCGGAGCTTCAAAAAACAATCATAAACAATAATGTAAGCGCTTTCTGCTGGCATTCGTATTACTTACCACTGCAATTACATATTTCAACTTTTTATTCAAAAAATAATGAACAAATAAATTTGTTCCATGTATTTAAACTTGCTATTTCGAAAGGTAGTTATATATATTTTTTTTGTGCTTTCGATAAGAATCCAGCTTTAACCGTACGAACAGTTCCACACGTCTACGGCGAAAATGAATGATTGGCATTGTATTCAAAGCAAGCGCCGATATTGGCGAGAAATTTGCTAAGCTCTGTAACCCTGCAGAATGTCATCCCCCTGTTTCCTTCCCTTCTCCTCATCTGAAAAAAGTGCTCTTTATTTAACGACTTCCGGTTACCCCTCTGCCATCGTACCCTTCAACTCTTACCGAGAGATAACATAATCGCGTGAGATGGAAGATATTTAAATTAGTTATGTTAGGGGGGAGGGTTACAAGAAAAACAGGTAGATTTTGTTTCGTGATACGGCCAACTAGCTGGTGAACTTTATCGACGGTGTAACCTAGTTGGATTAAGTTTTCGTGAATGTTTGAGTGTCGGTGTTGGTGGGAAGTCCTTTTATGACGATTTTAATTGGTCTTTCGTGTTTCGGTTTAATAACAAAGAATTGATAATTTAACTTTTCTACTGTGTCATTGAGAGTCCTATATTCGTCATAATTGTCAGTGTATAATTTTATAAGTTCACCGGTCTTTTTGCTTCGTAAAGTGGGGATAATTTCAGTTAGAGTTTGGAGTTGTTCGATGTAGTTTTTTTCTATTTTAAGGAAGACCGGGGGTGGGAGAGTGTTGGGTTCAGTGGTGTTATATATCCGTTGTTGTTCCTAGAGTGTGAGAGTGAGAGTTAACGTTAGCGGCTGGGTGAGAATTTCCAGCTATGTCCTTTTCATTTAAAATATCAAATTTATTGCTGGTATTAAGATCAAAATTTTTAAGTTCGACTTTTTGAATTTTAAAAGTTTGCTTTGAAGTGGGCGAGATGAAACCGTCATCGTCGCTTTCCTTCCTTTTAGAGCCAGATTTAGGTAGTTCGGGATAATCATTAAAATTAATTTTAGTAGGAGAGTTAACCGGAGTATTGTGGATCCGACAACCACACAGGGGTATTGCAACGAGGTAAAGAGGAAAGATCACTTACCGCTTTTTGTCTTCGTTGGTCCAAGTAGTGTTGCCTGGAATACATGTCTGCAAGATCGGAGTCATCGTCTTGGGCACACGGGGCGGCAGCTTCAATAGCGTGCAACACGTTTGCGTGTAGGATTGCAAATTTCCGAATTTGCGATTTGTAATCGCTCGCAATTTGACATCACTGGAGTCGAGGATCTGGTCGATGAGGATGATGATAAGGTATGTGCCAATTCCATGTCCGTAGGATTTACCGAGTTCAGTTCCATGATCGTAATAAGTTAAGAGTCCAAAAATTTAGAGTCCAAAAATCAAACGCAGAATATCCCAAAGGATACGCAGGTTTAAAGTAGTCGGCGCCATATCCTTTAAGCCCTGAAAAGACTATAGGCACGCCTGATTGATTGCTATTTAAACCTGCGGATGTGATAAGAAAGTCTTGCGGAGCGCAGAAAAACACAACCTCACTCGAGCAAGCCAAGAGGAAGAATCTGAAGTGGGGTGACTGAACTGAAACTGAAATTAGATAATCGCGGGCGCCGCGAGGCGCCTATTCCCAGAAGAATGGGAGAAATAGAAAGACCATATAAATGAAAAATTAAACAAATAACGCGATCTCACTCGAAAGGTGAGGGATGAACGTGCCCCCAAGCGCAGCGTTCTATCGAAGCAGAGCGCAGGAAGGGGTGCGGGGAGGCCAGAGGCCATCAATCAAGAAGGTGACAGTTCGCCGAATGAACCCAATCTGGATGATGCGTTGCCCGAGACTGTTTACATGTTGTGAGTGTGAAAAGAGTGTTTCAGTCGGTTAGGGGGGCGGAGGGGTTTTCCATTTCGTTGAAGAGTATGCTTTTTAATTTGGGATAAATAAGTGAATAATGTTTGTGTTTTGAAAATTTTTTTTCGAGATTCAAATTTAAAAATTTTAAATTTGGGAAATTAGAAAATCGGCCCCCATGTGTAGGTCGTGTATGACGTCTTTCCCAAAGCCAGGGTCTTGGTCAAAAAAGGGATTTTATTTTGAAGTACTTGATTTTTTCAGGGGTAGGCCGCCCCCAAAGGGGGAAGCTACGGATCACGGGGCGAAAAAATTTGTTTTGAAAGGTTTACTTTTTTTCTAGAAAAGGGGGCCCTTCTCCCAAAAGGGAAATAAAAATTTTTTACCCCAGAACTTTTCCGAGAGACAGTCGATTTTTTTTAAAAGTTAGGCGGCTATCTATGTGTGGCCCCGATTTTCACACCGAAACCCCTTTTGGTTAAAAAAGTGTGATTTGGGAAAGGAGGGTTATAACCCCTTTTCCTGAATATAATTTTTGGATTTATCAACTGCAATCCTCGGGGAAAGCCAAACTTCTATCTGTCAAAAAAATTTTGAATTTTTTTAATAGTTTTTTTTCGCGGGACCTCCCCCGAACACCCAAAACGGAAAAGTACTGAGGGGGAGTGGGGGAAAGTCGGGGTTAAATGTTGTACAAGTAGGGTAAAAGTACAGAGCACTGAGGAACGCCAGCAAGGAAGACCCAGAGTTAGAGTATAATTGCTTACACAACTCTAAAAGCCCATTTTAAAAAATTTTGATGATTTTAAAAATAGTCGGGGAACTGCATTTTAAATTTAAACAAACGGAACCATCATGCCACATTTTATCAAATCCCCTTTTTGAACCAAAAGACCCCCACGTGTAAAATTTTGGGGCGAACCTTCATTTATAAATTTGTAACTCTAAAATTTGGTGTAGGTTAAAGGCCCCCCCCGGAACCCAATTGTTCCGGGGAATACGGCCAGTGGTTTTTTAATTTAGAAAATTATTCTTTCAAAATTTTTGCGTGGCATTTAACAAAACAAGGTCTGTACCTTGTGGAAATGTCCATCCTGATTTGGCTTGGCCAGCATATGACTTTGCTTGTTTCCACAGTGTGGAAAAGTGATTTTTAATGAGGCATTGATTGAATTTTTTTGGGGTGTAATTGCATTTAACGTTAAAATTTAAGAGCAATATTTGGGATTTGATCGGGGCCTGCAGCTTTTTATTCTGAAATTTTTTAAAATGCCTGGGACTTCATTGGGGGAAGAGAGGGGGGAATGTTTGTACGAAGTTGTCAAATAGTGATTCACAAAATTTTTGACTTCTTCGATCTTGTCACCCAAAATAAGGTTCTGCTTTTTTCCTGAAATGTGACTTCAAGTGTTTTTTAAAGGGCCCTCCCCCCTTTTTTCGAAATCCGAATGGGGCATTCCCCCCGAATGAAGAGGGGGAAGGGGGGTATCCCTTTTTAGAAAATCTTTTATGGAGATTATAGAGAGAATTGTCCCGGATTTAGAGTTAAGAGAAATTTTTCCAGGTCCTTTTTTAGGTTGATTTCGCCCCTGATCTGCCTAATGAGAGCATTAACTTCGGTTTTGTATGGGGGGTATCTTATTTTTCCCAGAGTTTTCTAAATCATTTTTAGCTCTGAAAAGCCTCGTATGTTTACAGGAAGGCGGGGGGGTATAAGTTCACTAATTTAGTGGATGTGGAAGGGAAATGGCTTTCGAAACCATGCTGGTAAAATTTTAAACGGCTGAGTCCAAGTCATCTATTGGGGGTTCCCGAGAATGTCGTGATAAATTATTTCTTGAAACTTTGTCCAGTTCGTAGTTTTAAAAGTATGGAAATTTGGGGGTAGAACAATATTAGTTACAAAATCAAATATAACTGGTTTGGGCCCCATATTTACAGTAAAAAAGCGTGTAAATAAATTAACTGCAAAGCCAATATCTAAAATAGCGTTGGGCGATGGCTGTTGAAAGTGTGGGGGTCGGGGGCGAGTATCGGCCGACCCTACGGCCCAACGCAGAAACCCATTTGCGTTAGCCCTGCCCGGGTTCCGCTGGGGGGGCTTTCGTTAAAAACGCCGAAAAAAGGGTTTGTTGCTGGATTGAGGATTGCGTCGAGTTCCCTGGTATTAAGGAGCCCTGTGGGGGTCTAAGATGCACCCCGTAATTTTCGTTGTTTCCTAACTGTAAGATTACCGTGAATTTTCAAAGGTGTTTGAGACATTTAGAATGGCGTGGTTTTGATAGTTTTTCGAAGAGGCTGTGCCTCCCCCCCTATGGGGGAAGGTCACTTCCCACAATGAAATTTGAATTAACCTGGTCCGATGGACGAAGGTGTGTTTCTATCCCCATTATGTCGGGGTCATAATCAATAATACAATCTTTAAATTCATCTAATTTATTTTTTTAAAACCCTTAGCATTCCAGCTAAAAACCTGGGGAATTATTACCACTATTACTATTAGTCATTTAAAAAAATTAAGAGTTTAGTTTGTAAGATGGACAGCATTTTTTCCCCACCTCCATCATCTGGGGCCCTTTTCATTACTTTGGCATCCAGTGACTCGTTGTTCGAGATCCTTAATACTTCCCGGGAAAAAGGTTTTTTTGACTGCTTTTTTTCCCCGCGCGCACCGCTCGCTTAGACATTCTTCGTCGGTTTGTTTTGTTGTTTTTTTTTGTGTTTTATGGGGTTTTGGGGATCCCGGGGAAGTTTGCAGGGTGGGGGGCTGCAATTTGCACATTTTTGCCTGGGGCCCGGGGACTTGGTGCATTCGGAGGGAGGGACCTGAAATTTCAAACTTTGGCGGGCGCAAAATCGAGAGTGATGAAAAAAAAATCCCAGCGATAACACTGAGGAGGCATGGGGGATTTTTTTGAGGGGCTCAACCACAACTCTAAAAAACCAACGTCTTTATGTTGAATATTCCCGGTTGGGCATTTGGGGGGGGGTTAAAGAAAATGGATTTTATTAGTTTTCCTGTTTTCAACAGGGAAATATGGTTGAAGTGAAACCAAATGCATTGAGCCTGACATGAGTTCTTCTTTGGTTAAAATCTGTGGGACCCTCTGATAAAAATTTAAGTTTTTTTTGTGGGCCATTTAAATGTGGACCCAAATTTTTTGTCCAGATATACTTTTTTATCAATCGGTTTTCCGGGAAAATGGAAAAACTCGGTTTTCCATTCTCATATCGCCCTCGAGTGGTGTGTCCAAAAAAATTTCCTAACTGGTCGGGGGCCCGGTGATTTCGCGCGAATCAATCACGATAGGCGCAATGCGTCTTCGCCCCGTCATCCTTACTCGAACCGGAGGGGCCCGGGGCCGCTGGCCGTTGCCGCCGCGACCCCTTTTTCATTTCTATTCCTCTTCCGAGCTCCTCGGTGACATTTTCTTCCATGGCTCAACGCCCGATTGGGTAGGGGAGGGGGTTGTTTGGGGGGGGCGCCCGAGCATGCCGTTTCTTCGACGGGTGTCTTTTTGAGGCAAGCAGGCTGGCGTTTGACTTTCTTCCCCTTCGGCTGCGAAGCGGGTGCGGAAAAAAGGGGGACGATTCAATCGTTTGATCTCCTAATGTAATTTTTAAACCCTTGTTTTGGAGTCGAATGTTTCCGGAACCTTCAAAGCTGTCCTTTGGGTAAGTTGATTAACCTAAGTCTCTCAGGCGTGTTATCGATTTGGGGTCGTTGGGGGTGAAATATCCCCTCGGAATACCAAATCCTCATTCGACGCACGTCAAAAAGTGGCGTCGCGACATTAACATCAAAAAAGGGGTTCTTTGGGAAAAAAAATCCACCTTGATCGTTAGGCTACGTCTGTCCTGGAAGCGGACATTCCTGGTAATAAAAAAATCAAAATCAAATTTAAAACCCGGTCGAAACCCAAAGTGCGGCGCTGGGGCCTAGCGATCCCCGGGGGGGTCAAATCCGATAAAAATCGGAAAATTTTGAAAATAATTTTGAGATAACCTCTCGGTTAAAAAATAAGGGAACCAGGCAAAAAGTGACGAAATAAAAGAAAACACGGATGCAGAAAGATAAAAAATTAAAACTGGGGCGAAATTTTTGGTTAAAAAAAGGGACCCCCAAAAATACGATACTGAATTTCGTTTTGTTTTTTGGAACATGGGCCCGGAAGCCCCTCCTCCCATCACGGAATAGTGAGTGGTCCCTGAAAGTTGAATCCGGGGTGGGGGGAAAAAGCTTCCTGATTGGCTGGCGGGGTCTTTAATCAGGTTGGGGGGAAAGGAGGTGACTGGGTGTCACGTTTTGGGATTAACAACACGAAAAGATCTCCAAAATTTCTGCAGGGGACAAGAAAAGGGAAAAAAGTTATTCTGCACACGATGATGCAATCAGTCGATATTAGGGTTTAAAAAAATGCAAGGTAACACAAAAGCCCTTATTACTATATAAACCAGTTGGTAAAAAGGATAATTATTCAAAAGAAAAAAAGAGATTTTTTGTTAGCAATAATGAATGACAAAAAAAACTTCAATGTATGGAAAAATTTGTTATGATCGATTCCACCCATGGAACTAATCAATTAACTTTCAGTTGACAACATTAATGGTGCATGTTGAAAATCACGGGGGTCCCTTCCATTTTTTTCATAAAGGTAACAACCGAAAATCAAAAAACGGGATCCAAATTTCACGACAAATGTGTTGTGAGGCGACAAAAAAATTCATTTCCAAATGCTTGGGGGGGCATTTAAAGATTTCAAACTTTACTATGAGTTATGTAATCAGAAACGGGAATTCAAATTTAGTACTAAAGTTATAAAGAAAAAAGAAAAAATTAAATTTAAATTTAAAAAAATATTTTGAATAAATACATATCCAACTTTAATTAAAAAATTTTAGAAATTTTTTGTAATTAAAAGAAAAAGAATCAAATTTTGTTATTTTTTTTATCTCTAATTATGCAAATAGGCCAAAAAAGGGCTTTTTAAAAGGGCGGGCATCAACAAAATATGAATTTGGGAGCGGTGGCACCGCCAACTAAAATTTTGGGAAGAAGGGAGGACTAATAAAAAGGAATAAAACAATTTCATTACTGTTAGCCGCCATTGCGAAAAATTATTATCTCGTGTTTTTTTGAGCGTGGCAAGTTAATCTCGTGTTGCACTGATTCAAAAAAGGAAAAAGGGGGGGAAAAAAGGGTAAGTATGATTACATTCAATTGATAAAAAACACATTGTAAAAAAAAAGTGAAGGATCATCAATCTTAAATTTTATGACATTCTGGAAGGAAAAGTCATGAGATCCCTTATCAGGTGTGAAGAATGCAATATTTCATTTTTTTTTTCCTTACTTGTGTAGATTTTTGCATAAGATTTGTGTTTGCAAGCACATTCATTTTATGAAAAGAACAACAATAATTCTGTTACAGAAGACTTGCAACAAACACAAAACCCCACGTATAGTTTAAAACCCAAACAGAACAACATCAAATAAAAAAAAATGCAATATCTAATCTACTAAAACTTCCATGGATTCGTAATAAAACAATTTTAACCGAATATAAAAGGACTTTGGGAAGATTAATAAGGTTGAAATCCATTGATCAAGCATTAGAAAAAAAAATTTTGTGCCAAAAAAATACATTTGAAATACGATAATGCTACTTTCCTATTTTCCACCTGCCCAAACAAAAATGGCTACTGCTCCTTCAAATAAAAATTTTGATCAGCAAAGGAAATTCATTAAAAGAATAAATTAAAAAAGAGCAAAACAACAAAAATCAAGTCCCAAAAATATTTAAACAAAAGTAATGTATTCTGCCCCTTCTGCATCATATCATGTCAATATTTGTTGAAAACTGAATTGTGAAATGTTTCTTTTCCCAAACTCACCATAAAAATTTAAAAATTGCTCGAAAAGGGTTGTACTTCAAAGTTATATCTTCATTATAGGTGCCACAAATGAAAAAAAGGTCAAAACCGAAAACTATTTAGTTTTGCGGACATCGTGCTAACTAATGACACAAAATTATCTTGTGACTCCAAGATAGTAAAATTTTCCCAAATCTGTGGGGAAGTACATAGATATTGATAAAGGTTTTAATATTCTTTTATTATATTATAAAAAAATTTTAAAAAAGGTTTTGCAAAAAAAGTTATTATATATAAATAAAATTTTCAGCTTTAATGAAAAAGAGGATGAGCTACAATGCATGTATGTATACAAACCCAAGAGAATGAATCCATTTTGCAAAATGTTTTTTTTACTTCTCTGCCTTTTTTTTGTGCTGTGGACCCCCTGTATGCCTTGGGGAAACCCCAGTTCTGTGGAACACAGATTGAACCCGGTTTACTAAAACATGGGAAAAAGGCCTAAACTTTCTTGGGAAACCCCAAGGCATGTAATGAAAAAATTTAATTACCGTTTAAAGACATTAAAACACAGATTTTTTGTAGAGTTCATATTTATTTTATCATGCAAAAGGTCTATGGGGAAAAATTAAGTCAAATTAAGGTTTGATACTATTAAAGAACTCAATTTTAGCATAAAACGGTACTCCAGATACATAATGATTCGTGCCCAAAAAAAAAGTACGGGACATTCATGGACAATGAACTAATAGATGATTTATGATAAAATATATTTTTTATGGTTTAGAAAAAGGGGTTTAAAAAGATGAAATTTTTTATAGAAGTTATAATTCAATTAATGATCCAAAATGCAATCTGTATGTTTTTTTTGAGTGTCTTTTTTGGGGAACAATTTCATCAAAAAGTTTTTTTATTTGGAATTTTTACCAGAATACGATTAAAAAAATGTATTTTGTTTTTGAATATGTGTTTTTTTAAAAATTTTTTTTAAAAAATTAAAAAAAATTAAAAAGGGAAATTTTAATTCTTCAGTAAAAAAATGTGTTTCTTTATAATGAAAGTTATTTTTGTATAAATGGTATTTATAACTTTTTTCATAAAAACTCTGCATTAATTGGAAAAATTTATATTATCTGCTGGGAAAAAACTCATGAAAACATTTTTATTAAAAAGATAAAATATATGTTAAAAAAAATTACAACACTTTTGAAATTATTTTTGTTTAAAAAATTTTCTTAAATTGCAATTTACAATATGAAATAGTTTAATATTGAAACCAACGATTAATTTATCCCCCCATAAAGTAATGAAATTATTAAAACAATTTAAACAGTTTGACTCGATGTTTTTCCTTTCATTTAAAAATTTGGGGGGTAAAAAAAATTTTGTCAAATTTGAAAAAAACCCATGCAAAAAAAAATTTCCCTTTTCTGGCATCAAGGCTAATTCAGGTTAGTATTGCAATCAATGTATTTACTTTTTATTGTTTAGTTTATTTAGAAGATTGGGGTTTTTAAAGAGAACGTATACAAAACAATAGTTGCTCCCGAAAAAAATAAAAAATTATTATCTTGACTTAACCATCAATCTTTTTTACAGTGTAATAGCTCATAGAGTTGACTAAATGGTTTTTTGCGATAGTTAGTTGTGCCAGTGAAAGGTTTTTTAAAAAATGTTCTGTCTCTGTAACATTGGAAGGTAGTTCAATGTAATTTTGTATTTACATCTTTTTTTTATATTTTAATATATTTTACATATTATAAATTTCATGTAAATCAATTTACCATTTCTAATAAAAAATGACACTTTGGGGAAAATCTTTTATCCAGTTACTTTTAGAGTAACAAATATTCTCTATCTATATTGTTAATATCTTCCTGATATTAATATATTCACAATATTCAACAGTTTTATAAGTTACCCTATATCATTAGCAACAAAATTCTGAGGGGAAAAAATTGATAAAATTTTCTATTAAAATTTTTTTAATTAAATAACTATTTAAAAATTTTTCTAAAATTCTTTTCTTTTTTAAAAAAAATTTGTAATGTATACTTTAAAAGGAAAAAAAATTTAGTTGTAAAAAGATATTTTAGAGAATACATGTATGGAAAAATGTTGTTTTTTTAAAAAGGGGCTTTTTCATAAAAATGTTTCAAACAAAATCTACAGTTTTGTAACACAATGATTAAAAAAACCCCAACCCCGGTGAACTCTAAATGTAAATCTTTTTGGGAAAAATTGTTAAAAATTTGGGGCAAAGTCTAAAATTCTATTAATTTGGAAAATACATTCCATTACATCTGTTGATTCATTCACATTTGTTTAGATTGCTAGCAATGTATGTAATTTTACCTATCATGAAAAGTACAGCATTGTATTATTTAACCTTCAGACATGCTGTGAGCCAAAGTTTTGTCCTTTTTTAATTTTTTTAAAATAGCATTACTAAATTTTTTATTAGAATGGAAGAAGTTTTATCTGTCTGTATAGATGAGATTTAAAAAAATTTAATCTAAATATTATGTTAAAATATATAACTGCAAAAACATTTTTAAAAACTTACCCGTTGAAATTAACATGATTTTTATTTAGTTTTTGCGTGTGCAGGCCCTTTTGTTAACAAAAATATTTATCTTTTATAAATTAAAAATTTTTTCAATGGTTTTTTTAGGAAAAGCATTGGGTGTTCGTCAAACTCTCAAAGTGGTAGGGTAGAACACAAATACTTCTGTAATGAAAACGTAAAAAAAAAAAATATTACTCTTTTGAAAGTTATATAAAAATTCAATAATGAAAATTTTTTAAAATTGAAATTCCCTGTAGGAAATAGGGGTTAATGAGTCATGCAACACAATGTTTTTGCATTTCTGGAAAACACCACCAACTGTTGCTTATTTTTTTTAGATGCCTCTTATTCCATTATTGAACACAATCACACAACCCCGGTTTTAAAAATTTCAAGTTCCCCTGTTTCCCCATATCCACGATGTCAACATTACAATGTTTGCTGGTATTCCTTTTGTCAGACCATCTCAAATAAAAAAACCCCAATTGGAGAGATTTCAAATGAAAACTTTAATTAGTATAACATGGGGAAAGAAAAAGAAATTTTTAAAAATATTAATTTAAAAAAGATTAGCAATTAAAATTTACACTTTAATGTTTTGTGGGGGAAAAGTTATAAATTTAGGTATTAGCTTGCATAAAATAAAATACAAATTTTTCAAAATGTTTTAACACACAATACTATTTTTTTTTAACAAAATACATTTCTAATTTTTTGAATATAACATGTCTCAACATTAATAAAAAATTTAAAAGTTTTTCAAAGCTAAATAAATTTTTATTTTATGAAAAAAAAATGGAAGATCTTCCCCCACACACACATTCAAAATTTTTTCTCACTAAACTACTATAAAAAAATATTAAGTCATTTTTTTTTGTGTCGTTATGCGTCCGATGAAAATAAATTTTGTTGTACAATTTTTTTTTTTGACTTTTTTTTTAAAATTCAAACATATTTCTGAATCATATGACAAAAATTTGGCCAATTTTCATTCAATTTCTGAAAATCAAAAATTTGTAAAAATATTAGATCAAAATAATCTACATCCCGTGTTTCTTTGAAGATTATTTTCAAATAAAAAAAAACTAATTCTGTTTGAATTTTTTTTAAAGAAATCCCCATGCCGATAACAAACAATTCTTTTCAATAAAAACGACACATTTCTTCTGGGTACACATCGTTATTTTCCTTTTTAAACAAAGCATTCTAACCAAAACGGCTTTCTGCCAACCAATATAGCCAAATCTAACACGGCTTCCAGAAACCCTTTAAAACGGCTGCGAAACCCATTTTCCTCACGAATAGACTCGTCCCAAAACCCTCCGCCAGCTGTGTTATTTGAGACGCTGTTGAAAAGGGTCGCCGCCCGGGCGGGGAAAAAAGCGTGTGGAGTCACAACGCAAGGATGAAAAAAGAGGATGGGGGGGGATGGATGGCCTGGCCCCTTTTACATTACCTTCGTCTGCGTGGCCCCCCCCGAAATGAAAAAATGATGGTTTCCCTGCAAGGAAGAGGATAAAATTCCCCACCCTCGACCAACCCCTCTTATTCATTCCCGTTTTGATAAAGGGCGGGGGGGGAGGGTTTTTCTAAAGTGTTCCCAAAAAAAAGGCAAAATTTTTTGAACTTCTAAAAAACACACCTTTATGTTGAAATAATGTAATCATTGATTTTTTTTATTTGAAAATAATTGATCGTTTTCTTTGAAATATGCAAAAGCAAATTTCAAATGCAGACTTTTTCGAAACCTTTTGACAAAAGGTTTTTTTTTTCTCTCCCTCTTTAGAACATCATGCTTTGAGAAGCGTTTTTCTGCATTTGAAATGCATCGATATTCATATTAACTTATGAGAGTTGTAATTGGGAGTAATCCATGGTCCCAAGTCCACCATTTTTGTATCATGCGCCTTCCGATTTTGTCGATTTTGGGAACAAAAAAAAGTAAAAAACTAATTATTGAATAAATAATTAGCACTAATTAATTAAATTAATAATTAATAACAAATATTTAATTAAATTTTACGTACTATATACTGAGAATTATAATCAATCGGAAAAAAAATCAAGGGCTTTAGGGGGGGTCCGGACTCCTAGGACACCCCCTTATGTGCGCCACTGCCCCTTAGCTACAGAGGCTCCGGACGTATGTAAGCAAAAAATCGTAAATTGTTATTAATGGCCATGTTAAGAGTTCCTTTCTACTTGTATAAAATAGTATGTCACTGGCTTCAAACGATATAAATTTTCCGTGTGAATTCTGAATCTGAGGTCCTACTGTAAAAAAGTTAAAAGCTGGTAAAATTACTCAAAATAATGAGGAAACAAGGAGTGGTGTAACATCGTCAGTAGTTAGCAAACAAGAAAATTTGTAACAGCCTCATTTTAAAATTTAAACAGTATTTAATAGCTTCATATGTTACTAAAAAGTCCAATAAATATGCCAAGCCGGGTGGACAGTCTTTTCCACGGGAGTTCAATACCTTTTCCGAAAGGCAATCGCTATTCCCTTTTCTTTTCAGGGTTCCTATCTAGTTTGTCTCCTTCCACGGCTCTATCTGTTTCCATCCAGGGCTCCATCTCTCTGTTTCCATCCAGGGCTCCATCTCTCTGTTTCCATCCAGGGCCCTCTATCTGTCCAAGTTTTTTCCTCTCCGTCTTCACCTCAAAATCAACCCCTTTTAAACACCAGGAGCGGGTCCACAACACGCCCCTCGTCTTCCTCATTGGCAGGCCAAAAAAAAAAGGTCTGCCCTCGTCCTCGGGCCACATTCGTCTCCCATTTGTGCGGCAAACACAAACACATTCTTGTCTGTCTGGAATCTAAGGGCGCCATAATTCTCATCCAACTTCTGAAACTCCTATTCATCACACCACCTGGGCCTTATAGCCCTATTCTCTAGGCACTGACTTTCATACAGGCTTCACCTACGTCAACCTATTGTCACCGGCACTCTTTAGTTATTGTAAATTCCAGACTCGATGTCTGCATTTGTCCGAGGCCAGACAATACACAATGACCCCATAGCCACGTGCGCTTGTCACCCAACGTCTGTTTGGGGCCATAAAACTTCAGATGAATAGATGGGTCGTCCAATCGAAGACGTCACAACTCCTTCCCCCTGAAAAGGTCCATTTCACTGGACTGCTCTGGCCTCAGGCTAGTTCAGTTCTTAACATTTCACACCGAAAGGTTGTCTTATCAGTGAGACTGACCAGGACAGCAATCCAAGTAACCAATACAATTAAAAGTAAAATAAATAAATAAATCCAAAATTCTATAAAACATTCACTTTACAACTAAAACTTAAATCCCAAATCTTGGATTCTTTTTTCTTTTCTGTAAGTTACATCACACCTTAAATTTTCAGGGTTTTAAAGAAGTTAAATCAAATAATCATATTTCACTAATTCTGATACATTAAATCGCTCAATCAATTGTGTTAAACATCTGTGAGTATTCACCTTACTAAGAGATACAAAAGATTTTCAATAACACATAATATCCTTCCACCTTCACACACACAAACACTCATACTCCTACAGATATTAATTCACACCTAGCACAAATCCAAAGAGTTGCTTATTCCCATCTACCTAATTCCAACGATATTAAATAAAGTAAATAATCACCTCTAAATTCCAAGCTTTACAAACAACATTACAACAATTTTTTTTAAATTAAGAAGTTTAAATCAAGACCTTCTAAATTAAGTTAAATTTTGGCTATCGGAAGGCATTCTCACAACCATTATGACAAGTTATTCACAATTCATGGTATTGTCTTCCATTACGTTAGTTATTCAGGAAAATTAGACACTTTAATTGGGAATAAAATTAACATACCTCATTAACTCATGCAAAGAATTTACTAAGTCTATACTATGTGCCTGGAACAAATTTTCCGACTGCTCTAATTTACCTTTGGTCGATCTGACTTCCGACCCAATCTAACTCAACAACTTTAATACAAATTCAAGCTGCTTTACACGATTTTTCCAAATCTGCATCAGAATGTCTATATCGACCATTCGTGATAAATCATTCTGCTCTAACCATCTCATAACCAGCGTCGTTAAATTACATCCATAAGAAGAAGCGCATACAAACTTAAACTTCACTTTCTTAATAATGTATATGCCAAATGGCATAACGCATGCGGCATACTTCGGATAACTCATCATGAGAGAACGACGAAAATACCACTTCCACAAATCCAGTACAGTGACCCACGATACCGCGCTATTCTTTTCTACAAAACCATTCATTTTTAACAAAAGGTAATCTCGGCTCGTGTCACCTGGTTCAAATTCCCACACTTAATACATTTAATACGTGGATACGGGTATCGGCTCACTCTTTCTAACCAAACAAGGGGGGGGGAGTACGGTTGAACTCCCCCTTTCCCCGTTAAACACCAAAAACGAAAAGAAAACTCTGTATCCTCCCCCGTAGGGGAATTAATTAACATCTGGGATGTACAACATGTTTTGTTTTTAAAAACGGTTTTCCCGTATTTAAACAAAACCTTTTCCCAAAGAAATCATCCCAGGATAGGGAATAAAACCCCTTTTCTTTTTTTTTGGTGTTAATCATTCTTAAATATTTTACTTCGGAGGGGTAATCAAAAATACATTTGATTTTCCCCTTAAAACCCCCTGAAATTTAAAAAATCCATAAAAAAACTTTACCGAAATTTGGGAATTTTTCCCTATTCCCCCGGAGTTTATTCTTCCTAACCAATTTCCCAAAAAAATACGGCTTCCTACAGTACAATTTTATTAAAATTAAGACGATAAATGGTACTGCGATCTTTTTTCCGGGGAAAACCGATCTCAAAATTAAATTCTGAGCTAAAAAAGACCTATTATCCGTCCCCTAAACTTTTCCCTATCAACCCTTTTTTGGTTTTTTGAGAGGGCAAACGCATTTTTAACCAAATTCCCCAAACCCCCCCACACATCAGTTTTTTACACGTTTTCCTTTTTCCCTCCATTTAATTTTCCCTGCTATCTTACCCAAAGGTGGGGGTTTTCCAAAACCTTCACGATTCACTGTTAACTTCTTTTTCACCACCCGTTAACGTCATACTGGTATTTCTTTTTTCCCCGCATTCATTTTCACAACCCCAAAAAATTTTGGGTTTACCATTCCCCCAACTTCTATCAATTCCCAAAAAATCAGTTCCCATTTCATTACAATTTATTACCCGCTTAGCACACAAAGCGGTTTTTTTAACACTTTTTCCACCTGCAAACTTGCCCCCTTTCCCCTTTCACAAAAATCAATTTTATCCCCCAATTTGGGTTTTTTTCCCTTTTTTTAACCCAAAAATTTGCTATTCTTTTCTGTTCCTATCCCTCTTACTTCAGATGGGGGAAACGTTCGTCCTTCTCACTGGGGGGGTGAACAATTCTCATTTACAAAATCACCAGACATGGCGTTCTCCACGCTTTTATTAACTACCTGGTTAATTAACGGCGTACACTTATTAACCGGTTCACTAACTTCTGCGGTACGTTTTCCTGACACACAATAAACATTTGCGAGAGTGTTAATCCTATTCCCTGACTTCAATTCATTTTCTTTTAACTTATTTCTGAATTGAGCTCTTAGTCTTGCTAACTCAAATTCCCTAGCTAGTCTACGCTCCTCGAATTCCTTAATTTCCCGTTGTTCACGTTCCTTAATTTCCCGTTTTCCACGTTCTTCACGTTCCTTAATTTCCCTTTTTTCACGTTCTTCGCGTTCCTTAATTTCCCGTTTTTCACGTTCTTCCTGTTCCTTAATTTCCCGTTTTTCATCTAAAATACTCTCTAACAAATATTTAGCTATTTCATCATTATAGTATTTACTTTGACAAATTCTCTTATTAATTTCCATCTTAGGTAAAGTAATATCAACTTCTACCCTAATTCTTTCGCAACTTCTAACATTACGTCTTTTCTTTCTCTTAACAGAAACGCCATGATGCACTAATACACACAAAACCGAATCTAAACTTAATCGTTACAAAAATTATACACAGACTCAAGACTAACAATACACTAGACCTAGACTTAACTATATTTTACAAATGTGCGCAAATCTAAAACCAACACAATAACCTACTCAACACTGTACTTCAGCGCTACAAGTATAACTATTGTATACTAACTTTCACAAATCTAAAACCTCAACAATATCCTACACAATATTGTACCAACACAACAAGTATAACTACTGTATACAAAATTTCACAAATCTATAACCTCAACAATATCCTACACAATATTGTACCAACACAACAAGTATAACTACCGTATACTAAATTTCACATTTCAAACAAAAATACTAATATCGCACATTTACACACTTCATACAAAACTTAAAAATCTTTCTAGTTTCTTATTGTTTACTAAATTTACCTAGTCTTTTATATTCCTTCTCTCAAAATTTTACATACAGAAAACAATACTCAGTTGCTGTCCCGAAAATAATCTCAAAGAAAAGACTCACCTTAAAATTTGTAGACGTAGACATAGGAACACTCAGGAACTCTCTTTGCACACAAATCACTTCTTAAAAAACCGCACTCCTCACTAAAAGGCAGGAACTCATGACGTTTTGACACTGGGAACTCTTGAAAAACGTCCCTCAAAACAAACGTGCAAACAGGTCCTCTTAAATCCTCGTTGACTCATCAGGCAGGAACAGGAGACACTTGTATCCGGCTCTTCTCACAGCTGGGGACTCCAGGAAAACATCTCATAGCAGGCAATTCCAAAAATCAGGCGAGCACGCTTCATCACTAGCAGGAACAGAAACCTCTTGAAGTCGGCGCTCCCAAAATAAGGCGGGCATTAAAATTCTCTCTTCACATTCGCACACGGCTGGCCTTTTTTCTCTATCTTCAATAAAACTAAGGATTCGGGCATCTATTTACTCAAATGCCGTATCTACACCGCTGCCACCAATTTAATATATATATATATATATATATATATATATATATAGCTGCAACGTCGTGAGTAGATAACAAAGAAAAATTGTCACAGCCTCATTTGAAAATTAAAGCAGTATTTATTTTCTTCATAGGTTACTAAAAAGTCCAATAAATATGCCAAGCCGGGCGGACAGTCTTTTCCACGGGAGTTCAATGCCTTTTCCGAAAGGCAATCGCTATTCAATTTTCTTTTCAGGGCTAATATCTAGTTTGTCTCCTTCCAGGGCTCTATCTCTCTGTTTCCATCCAGGGCTCCATCTCTCTGTTTCCATCCAGGGCCCTCTATCTATCCAAGTTTTTTCCTCTCCGTCTTCACCTCAAAATCAACCCCTTTTAAACACCAGGAGTGGGTCCACAACACGCCCCTCGTCTTCCTCATTGGCAGGCCAAAAAAGGTCTGCCCTCGTCCTCGGGCCACATTCGTCTCCCATTTGTGCGGCAAACACAAACACATTCTTGTCTGTCTGGAATCTAAGGGCGCCATAATTCTCATCCAACTTCTGAAACTCCTATTCATTACACCACCTGGGCCTTATAGCCCTATTCTCTAGGCACCGACTTTCATACAGGCTTCGCCTATACGTCAACCTATTGCCACCGGCACTCTTTAGTTATTGTAAATTCCAGACTCGATGTCTGCATTTGTCCGAGGCCAGACAATACACAATGACCCCATAGCCACGTGCTCTTGTCACCCAACGTCTGTTTGGGGCCATAAAACTTCAGATGAATAGATGGGTGAGGTTCACCCCAATCGAAGACGTCACAGTGGTATGTGGTCAGAAAGCAGAAAAAACTTCTCATTCAAAGCGGTTCGACAAAAATATCGTTTGAATTGAAATACCGATAACACTTGGGAAGGGAAAAATACATTGAGAATGATATTTGCTTGTAAATGAAAATAACCCCTTCGTCTGTTGATTGATTGACTGTAATATACGTCACACTAAGAAGCTACACAAAGGCTTGGCAGTTGGAATTTTTTTCAGAAGTGGTCCAGTGAAAGAGAATATTAGATTTTATTTATTCCGGTTCTCTTTTATTTCTGTAACAACCAAAAGACCGAATGTTCATTCAGTCAGCAAGGGATCTGTTTCCCGTTCCTTGAAAGATCTGGCCCATAAGAGCCAGAAATCTTCTGTCACCCTCCAAGTCTATAGTTAATTATTTTTTAACGAGTATTCATGAGTTCTCAACGCTGGCCCCATGAGGAAAGGGGAGGGGGCATTAAGGAAGAATTTCGACATATCGGACAAATGTAATGAAAAGCATGATCAAGATTTATGACATCCTTAAGGACGAATGAAAAGAATGGGGCAGAAAGACCATATAAAAGACTCCTTTTAGCAGAAAACTGAGGAAATTTTGTGTCAATTTGACTTCCGAACTAATTTTCTTTTAGACAAGACAAAAATCGGAACAACAAAAACAGTTAAACAACAAAAAAGGTAACTATATTTTCACTTTCAAAATTCTCTTTTCGATTTTTAAGATTTAATGCTCAGGTATTTTAATCATTGCGTAAGATAAAGTGAAAAAAAAATATTTTGTTGCGTTTGTGCTATAACTATTTAATTTATTTATTTATATAAATATAAATAACTGTCATCAGTTTCTTAAAATATTTCATGGTGATTAACATATTTAAGTGTATGTTTTCGTAGCTTGAATGTACCGTAATCTTAAAACATTTTCAATTGGCATTGTTATTCAAATGAAAAAATATTATTTGCCTCTCGCGTATAAAAATAATTACTTTAATCACTTACGAAAAACGGTAGTAGTTCATTTAAAATACAAAACACTAATGAGCCTTTAAGTACATTCATTTATTATTTACCATACTTAAAAGGATCCTAACAATAAGGCGAAATTGAAATAAAACATAGTTATATTTATTTTGATGATTTTGTTTGTAATCATAACGTATTACGACAATTTTGTTTAATAATAAATGGAACAATCTATAATTTCTAAATATTTAATTTAAATTGCTTCAAACTGTGAAAAGAATTTTTAAAGAAATAAAGTATATGTTAAGTTTACTTAAAGATACACACACATTTTTTTGTTCTTTTTATTGAGGTAACATGTAACACATAATTTTTCTAATATACTCTAAGACTGCTAAGAGAATCACTTTTGTTAGATTGAATTTCAAAAGAACAATTTTTTTTTTTCTGTTTTTATTGCTATTTTAAGAGGATTTGCACGATACCTTCTTGATTATGATCTTTTGCCCAGAGAATTTGAAAAAATATTTAATGCAAACCAGTAGCGCACACAGGAATTTCTCGAGGTGGAGGTGGGGTCCGGGGTCGAAAGTTCACCATTCTTGTATCGTGCTTCTTTTAATTTCGTCAATTTTTGGAAGCAAAACATTAAAAAAATTAATTGTTGATTAAATAATTAGCATTAATTGATAAAATTAATCATTAATAACAAATAATTAAATTTTACATACTATATACTTAGAATTATAATCAATCGGAAAAAAAATCAAGGGCTTTGGGGGGGGGAGTCCGGACCCCCAGGACCCCCCTTGTGTGCGCCACTGATGCAAACTAATAATTAATTATGTGTATAATAATACATAAAAATCGTATAATTTCTTTAAAATATTGTATATCATTCTGTATGCTTCTAATAAAAGTCAAAATTCATCTTTAACAATCTATAGCAATATTTAAAATCTTTAAAAAAGGCAAAAATAAGAATTTCAGAACTATTGCAGAAATTTCTTATAAAAAGCATTTAATGAAAGGTTTATTTTTACAGAACAATAATAAATGTTGAAAAATATAGGTAATATTTTTTAGTTGCTCCTAGTAGTATAAAACTATTTAATTAAAGTGATAGCAAAATGCATTACAGAAACAAAAATACGATAAACACAATTTATAAAGTAGATAAGTGATTTCTCTCTCTCTCTTCTCGCTCTGTCTCTCTCAAACAAAACAGAAATGTCGAAAATTATTCAATAAGTAGTAAGGTTGTAAAATCTTGAGTATTTTTAATGTAATTAAGTTACAAATTTAGTTAAAAAAAATTAAGATTTCTTTTGTGATATTGTAACTTTTGTCAAAAAGTTTTGAGTTATCATAGAAATTTCAAATTATTCTAGTAATGTTTTATTGTTCTCTATTTAGTTTCAAAGTATTAAGATATTTGAAAAAAACAAACAAGTATAATAATAATATTAATGTCTTATTAACTTACATTTAGAAACTTTAAAAGGAAACTACAAATTCAGAGTATTGTGATTGTTTTCTTAATTTTTTTTAAAAAAAACTTAGAATTTCTGAAAGCTTACTTTTGGTGGAGATATTTTAATAATTTTGAATAAGTAATCTGTAAGCCAAGCTACGTTTTGTTCTAGAAATGAAACTTTTATGTTTAAACAAACAATTAATTAAACAAAATATGTTTGTATTAAATCAGAAATTTCGTAATTCAGTCAGAAAATTTGAAAAAAAGATTAAATTTAATTTTTTGAGAGTTTGAAAAAAAAATTAAAAGGCTTAAGGTTATTATTTTAATTTTCTAAACATTTCATGCAAAAAATTTACAGTTTGCAATAATAAATAGAAAACTTTAAAATAGTTTGAAAATTTAGATTCGATTAAAAAGAAATTTAGTTATTTTTTAATCCAAAATTTATAACTTTATATTATTCACAGAAATTCCTTCCACACTGCTACAGAGAAATAAATTATATGACTCGGATTCGGAAATCGTCCCTCGAGAAAATCCGAGGCTTTATGCAAGCGTCAAAGTTGCAAAAGAAATGGTCTCGACTTTCCCTAATGTAGACATACTTTTAAAAATATTTTTAACTATACCGATATAGAATGCATCATGTCAGATATCTTTCTCAGTTTTAACACGGCACTCCCCGCGCAGGGTATATCATACCCACAGTCTATCTTTTTTCAAATCTCCTTTTAAACCTTTTTTGGAAAATTGATATTTTCACGTGAGCTGACTTTAAGGTCATATCCTTTGAGGGGGCCTTAGCTTGTAGATACCGCCTCTTCTGGTATGTCATACTGCGTCATAGCCATCTGTCGATAGCTATGTCTTGGGGTTTCCGCGTAAGTTAGAGGTGTGGGATTATCGGAAGGATATATGAGACATTCTATAATTCTTAATATGACTTTTATTAAGAATTTAACTTAAATTACTTAGATATCGAACAAACTTATATTAAGTGAGAATAAACCAAAGTACGCCGTTTTAACTAACTCAGATCGCTCAATTAGATCACTTATCAATATAACTAATTAGATCCGCCTAATCTCGATTCAATAATATACTAGCGTTCAGAATAATATACTCAATGATACAGTTACTTTCAGGTAGACTGATGGGGTCGTGTGCAATAGTATGCACCTTGTATAGATTAGCGGGGTGGGCGTCTTGATTCTAAACCGTCGATCCACACTTTTTCATCTCCGAACTCAGCTTTCTCTAAATTGCCATTTTTGCTCACTAAACTTTCTATCCTTTTAAAGGTTATCTTATTTGCATCTTTGCTTCGTTTTACTTCTTGGATTTGGGTTGGAAAAGTTTTGCCATTAATCGTGGCCGTCAAAGAACGTAGGGGTTATGTTAGAAGAAGAACGCGAGAGATGTCACAATACCTTGCACGTGAATCGCCGTTACAGTTCTGAATGCATGAGCACGTTTTAAATCTTCCTTATACTATGACGTATTATTGTAGTTATGGTGAAAAAATGTCATATTTAAATAATTTAACAGATACAGTATTTAACAGACGTAGTACAACATTATATTCGGATGAAGAAATTCTGTTCGTGATTATGAAGAGGTAGAATCAAATAATAAAGAGTATAACAGTGTAACGTCGTGAGTAGATAACAAAGAAAAATTGTCACAGCCTCATTTTAAAATTAAAGCAGTATTTATTTGCTTCAAAGGTTGCTTTATTTGAAGTAATAAAGTCCAATAAATATGCCCAGTTGGTGCAGTCAGTCTATCTCACGGGAGTTCCATCCTTTTCCCCGAAAGCACTCGCTCATCTCTCGATGCCACCGGCGTTCATCGTTTCTCATTTCTTTCCGTTCCTCTCCAATCCCTTTTCTTTCAGGGCTCCTCTCCAGTTTTCTCCATCCAAGGCTCTCTCTCTCCTGAAAAAAACCCTTTTCAACACCAGGGGAGGGTCCACAACAAGCATCTCCTCTCTTCTCATTGGCAGGCCACATTCGTGTCCTATTTGTACGGCAAACACAAATACATTCCTGGACCGTCTGGAAACTAAGGGTGCCATAATTCTTATCTAACTTCTGAACACCCTTGTCCATCACACAACCTGTGTTCTATAATCCCATTCTCTCGACCCCAGCCGAGGCGACTGGATTCTTTCATATAGGCTTCGCCTATTCTCAATGGGGTTCCGGCTCTCTTTGGCCATTATGACTTCCAGACCGGGTGTCGGGGATTGCTCGAGGTCAGACAATAAACAATGATCCCATGGCCACGTGCCCTTGTCACACCACGTGCACTTGTTCGGAGCCATAAAACTTAGAGTAAATGGAAGGGTGGGGTTCATCCCAATCGAAGACATCACAGCTCCTTCCCCCTGAAAATGTCCATTACACTGGACTTCTCTTTTCTCAGGTTGATTCAGTTCTTGACATTTCAAACCGAAAGGTTATCTTATCAATGAAACCGCCCAGGACAGCAATTCAAATAACAAATACACAATCAAAAGTATAGAAAAATACATCCAAAATTCTATAAAACATACACTTTACAACTAAAACTTTAATCCCGAATCTTGGATTCTTTTTCCTTTTCTGTAAGTTACATAACACCTTAAATTTTTAGGGTTTTAAAGAAGTTAAGTCAAATCATAATATTTCACTAATTCTAATACATTAAATCGCTCAATCAGTTGTGTTAAACATCTGTGAGCATACACATTAATAAGAGACACAAAAGATTTTCAATAACACATAATATCCTTCCACCTTTCACACACAACAAACACTCATTCTCATACAAATATTAATTTACACCTAGCACAAATCCAAAGAATTGCTTATTCCCATCTACTAATTCCAACCATATTACATAAACAAAATTAACACTTATAAATTCCACGCTTTGCAAACAACATTAAAACAATTTTTTAAATTAAGCAGTTTAAACTAAGACTTTTTAAATTGAGTTAAATTTTGGCTATTGGTAGGCATTCTCACAACCATTATGACAAGTTATTCACAATTCATGGTATTGTCTTCCATTACGTTAGTTATTGAGGAAAATTAGACACTTTAATTGGGAATAAAATTAACATACCTCATTAACTCATGCGATGAATTTACTAAGTCTATACTATGTGCCTGGAACAAATTTTCCGACTGCTCTAATTTACCTTTGGTCGATCTGACTTCCTACCTTACCCTACTCAACCTCTTTAATATAAAATCAAGCTGCTTCACACGATTTTTCCAAATCTGCATCAGAATGTCTATATCGACCATTCGTGATACATCAATCTGCTCTAACCATCTCATAACTTGTATCGTTAAATTACATCCATAAGAAGAAGCACATACAAACTTAAACCTCACTTTTTTAGTCATGTACATGCCAAATGGCATAACGCATGCGGCATACTTCGGATAACTCATCATGAGCGAACGACGAAAATACCACTTCCACAAATCCAGTACAGTGACCCACGATGCCGCGCTATTCTTTACTACAAAACCTTTCATTTTTAACAAAAGATAAATCTCGGCTCGCGTCACCTGTGGTTCAAATTCCCACACTTAATACATTTAATACGTGGATACGGGTATCGGCTCACTCTTCCTAACCAAACAACGGGCAGAGTACGGTTGGACTGCCCCATCCCGTTCACACCTAAATCTACAAGATATTTTGTATTCTCTCGTAGAGAACTAATTAACATTTGGGATGTACAACAAGTTTTGATTTTAAACGGCTTTCCCGTATTTAAATTAATATCCCTCTGTCTTAAAGAAATCGTCTCAGAATTTGGAGGAAACCCTTCTTTCTTTTTAGTGTTAATCATTCTTAACTAGTTACTTCGATCAGGCGGTAATCTAAAATACATTTGTCTTTCCTTTTAAACACCCTGGATGTTAAAATCCCTAAATAGCTTTACCGAATAGAGAATTTCGGAATCTTTCACTATTCCCTCCGAGATATTCTCTATAACCAAATTTGCCAAATTCGGCTTCCAATTTTGTTAAATTAAGGCGATAAATGGTGCTGAGATTTTTTCCGGGTTTATCTACCTCGAAATTAAACTCTGAACTAACGCTACACCTATTAACCGTCTCTAAACTATTCATATCAATCTCTTTTGGTTTTGAGAGAGGCAATCGTATTGTTAACTCATCTCCCAAGTATTTCTGCACATTTGCCTTACACATGTTTTCTTTTTCCCAATTTAACTGCTTTGTCATCCTAGTCATTGTATGATTTCGAAAACATTCACGATCCCCTGTTAACTGCCTTTCACCACCCGTTAACGTCACAATAGTATTCTTATTCTCACAGTTACTCTCACAAATAAATCTTTCCAGGGTTGGCAATCCATTATCCACTATTGATTTTAAAGAACCATTTCCTATGTCCTCAGGATTTATTACCCACTGTGCACACATCGCCACAGCCCTAACACTTTCTCCACCGGCAATTGATCCCACTTTCCTTTCACAATCACTAATTCTATAGACATTAATTCATTTTATTTCCTCAATCTTAGATCTGTCATTTTTTTTCTTTTTTCCTATCCCTATTACTTGAAACAGAGGGGAGGAAACGTTCGTGCATCTCACTGGGGGGCACAATTTTCATTTTCAAAATCACTAGACGTGGCGTCCTCCACGCTTTTATTAACTACCGGGTTGATTAACGGGCCTACATTAATTAACCGGTTCACTAACTTCTGCTGTATGGTTTCCTGACAAACAATAAACATTTGCAAGATTGTTAATCCTATTCCCTGACTTCAATTCATTTTCTTTTAGCTTATTTCTGAGTTGAGCTTTTAGTCTTTCTAACTCAAATTCTCTAGCTAGTCTACGCTCCTCGAATTCCTTAATTTCCCATTCTTCATATTCCTTAATTTCCCGTTTTTCCTCCAAAATACCCTCCAACAAACATTTACTTGCTTCATCATTATAGTATTTTTTTTTTTGACAAATTATCTTCTTAAATTCTAGCTTGGGTAAAGTAATAGCAACTTCCACCCCTAATTCTTTCACAACTTTTAACAATATGTCTTTTCTTTCTCTTAACAGAAACGCCATGATGCACTGATACACACAAAACCAAATCTAAACTTAATCGTTACAAAAATTATACAAAGGCTCAAGGTAAACTAACAATACACTAGACCTAGACTTAACTATTTTTTCACAAATATGCGCAAATCTAAATCCAAAACAATAAGCTACACAACAGTGTACCCAACTCAACAAGTATAACTACTGTATACTAAATTTCACAAATCTAAAACCACAACAATACCCTGCACAATAATGTGCGAACACTAGTATAACTACTGTATACTAAGTTTCACAAATCTAAAGCAACAATACTAATATCGCACATTTATACACTTCATACAAAAATTAAAAATCTTTCTAGTCTCTTATTGTTTACTAACTTTACCTAGTCTTTATATTCCTTATTTAACACATTTTACATACAAAATCAATATACTCAGTTGCTGGCCCGAAAATAATCTCAAAGAAAAGACTCACCTTAAAATTTGTAGACGAGAACATAGGAACACTCAGGAACTCTTTAAACACACAAAGCACTTCTTGAAAAACCGCACTCATCACAAACAGGCAGGAACTGGAAGACTTCCGACTTTCACATTAGGGACTGGAGTCCAGGCAGACTCCTCTGCCTCATATCTGGAACTGAGTGGGCATTGCAATGAGTTCTTGGTTTGGGGGGTTGGGAAGGTGTGGCCACTACGACGAGGAATCAATGGCGAGCAAGCAGGCTTCGACGGTTAAAATGAGGTAATTTCAATTGGTTTGTGAGCTTTTGGACTTTTAGATGAAAATTGCCTGATCGGTATAGGAAAAAATTAAGCTATTGAGTTAATAGAGACTTTACAATTAAAATTAAAATTAAGGTAACAGAGCACCTTCGAAGAAAATTTTTTGAATTAACCTGAATTTTGCCCGTAAATGCAGATTTTATGACCTAATGGGTCTCTAAAATTAGAAAAATACCCAAGAAAAGTTTTGTTAGTGTACATTTTTACTGTCAAAGGGGTATTTTATAAAAAATAAGCAAAAATAAGACTTTCGCAAAACATGATAACTGAAAAGAAAAATAAATATATTGACATTTTGTATATTGAATAATATAGCATACAACCTTATCTAGGAATAGACTCTTATTTGGGTAATATAACTATTACATTGGAAGTTATTGTGTTTCGAGCTTCATACGATGACATTTTCTTTAAAAGCTATTGTAATTTTCACTTTAATGCTATATAAAAAATTTCTACACAACACAAAAATCTTAAGAAAGGTCTATCCTGTATAAGTATTTAAAAACATAAATATAAATTTTTTTCATTCAAGCATAACTTTTGAGATACTGTGTTTTGCGGTAAGAAAAATGTGAAAAACTCATTTTGAGAAAACGACAAAAATAACATTAAACTCATCTGATTACAAGAAAAACACTTACGTTCTTATTAAAATACACCAGATATATAATCCTTTTCCCCTTTAGCTCCTAAAACACTATTTTTTTCTTTTTAAGTGCTCTTAAAATTTTTCTGTGTTTCTTTGTCTTGGGGTCTGCGTTATGAATCGATTCACAGATTCTGCATCTATCTAAATGTTTATATACTTTTGAAGAAAATTTTTTGAATTAACCTGAATTTTGCCAGTAAATGCATATTTTATGACCTTATGGGTCTCTAAAATTAGAAAAACACCCAAGAAAAGTTTTATTAGTGTACATTTTTACTGTCAAAGGTGTATTTTATAAAAAAATAAGCAAAAATAAGATTTTACGCAAAACATGATAACTGAAAAGAAAATAAATATATTGACATTTTGTAAATTGAATAATATAGCATACAACTTTATCTAGGGAATAGACTCTTATTTTTGGTAATGTAACCATTACGTAGGAAGTTATTGTGTTTCGAACTTCTATACGTAGAAATTTTCTTTAAAAGCTATTGTGATTTTTACTTTATTGCTGTATAAAAAAATTTCTAATCAACATAAAATCTTAAAAAAGGTCTATTCCCTGTATAAGTATTTAAAAAACATACATATAAAATTTTTATTTCATTCAAACATAACTTTTTGAGATATTGTGTTTTGCGGTAAGAAAAAATGTGAAAAACTTATTTTGAGAAAACGACAAAAATAACATTAAACTCATCTGATTACAAGAAAAACACTTACTTTCTTATTAAAATGCACCAGATTTATAATTCTCCCCATCTTTTACTTCTAAAACACTATTTTTTTTCTTTTTAAGTGCTCTTAAAATTTTCCTGTGTTTCTTTGTTTTGGGGTCTGCATTATGAATTGATTCACGGATTCTGCATTTATCTAAATGTTTATATCCCCGTAAGGTAAACACCCCAGGATTTTCTATATTCATCTTGTTAAAAAACCTTTAGACACCCATTAATCCTTCATTGAAGTGTATAATAGCATCATACGACCCAAATTTAATTGTTTTTGAGAAAACAAATACTTCCTTCGGTACTTTTTGCCAAACTATTCCATTAAACACTCGTTGGCATTTTGCGTACGTCCATGTAAGCACTTGATTAATATCTGTTTGTCACATAGTTCTAAATATACTGGTTTAATTTTATTTAAAACATCATTTGATAAACCAGCATATTTTGTGGAACATTTTGTTCCATTTGCCACCCCCCGCTGAAAATAACACCAACTTTCTTTCCCTATGGGGCATTGACCATGCATTGGTTTCTTATCACTTGATGCACAGTGATATAACGCAGCAATTACATTTTGCTGCATGGCATTTAAGTTACCAACATTGCTGCGAACAGCAATTCCGTAGTAGTTTTGAAGTCTGTCGATAAAATTATCAGTTAATTTGCCTTTACCAGAGAGTCCTTTAGTTTTAAATTTCAGTTTTCTCAGACGTGAGCCCACTCTCTTTTGTACATGGCCAATGCACTCAAACTTGGTCACACTGTTTATTCCATAAATGTCTTTCACACTCATAAAAGCTTTTGAGTCACCATCCCCATAATATTGAGTGTATTGAAGTTGCGGTTTTTCTGATCGAAGAAATATTCAGGAAGCCCCACAATTTCCATTTTTGATGAAGAGCCTGTGAAGTTACACTGACATATGTGGTCGGCTTTGACGACTCATATTCAAAGTTTCTTGGCATAGTCTGAAGTCTCTTACATGTAGGACAGTAGGACGACATAACTCTATGTCTAACACCTTACCAGTATCAACTGATATTGCAGCAACACAGCCATTCATAGATGTATAGTCTCTTCGCTGCCATGTGCCATCCACCGATATGCCACATTTTACAATATCAGATGAGAGATTTGTTTTTCTCCACAATTTCGGTTGCAGCTTTTATCATGGATTCCTCAGCTACTTCTTGAACCACTTTTAAAAGCTTTGCTTCCTGATTTTTGTAAGCAGTTTTGGTTAGTCGAGGCAAATTTAATGTTGAGCATAATTTAAATGCCCCAGCAAAACCTTTGCCTATCTGCCGCATACCATATACAAGCCTCGTATTTATGACAGGTGCATTTACAACTTTTTTTGATGAAGCAAATGCAAAGAAAAAGTCACAAGACTTACATTTTAGTGTAAAATGGGAGCACAATCCATATCTGGAATCCTCAAATAGTTCTACTTTTTCAGCAAAACATTTTGGGCAGCAAAATTGAGCAAAGGCTTCCACAATAAGTTCAAGGTCAACGATTCTGTTACCAAACACAGGACCAGGTATTTCTTCTGCAGTTGATAAACTCTCATTTCCTAACTTTGAAGAGCTAGCAGTACATTCAGGAACTGCTGAAGTGATGTTACTTTTCGAAGTTTTTGTAAACTTATTTCCATAAAATTGCCGCTTGCGCTTTCTAGCAATACTTTTAACCATTTTTAAGTTAAAATAAAACAGAATAAAACAATCAAATAAACTTTTTTTACGCTGTCAGTTCTTTCAAAAAGAAAATCAGACGCACATGTAAACAAAGTCAAAACAGCAAACTTGCTGCCAGATTTTCAACATAAAAAAGGAAACATGTATTTCCAAATACATTTATATTTATTCTTAAATGCTCCATTTTAATTTCTGACTAAATATTTGTATATTAATTATAATATTTCATGTCATATACCATGAAAGAGAAACGTAAACAAACAACTCGGGGCACTTCCGGTTAGCAGAAAACCATTTCCGGTCCGAGAAATTTATGAATAAGTAATATTTAGAAAGCTGTAACTCGGCTTCTAATTAAGATAGAAACAAAATTTCAACAGATTTACAAAGATAAAAGATTGAATTTTAATATAAGATCAAAAACAAAAAATCGATATTTGACCAAAAATTGAGTTTTAAAGGTGTTTTGTCACCTTAAGGTTAGAGAATTGGAAATTAAATAAGTAACTTAGTCATGCACCACTTCTATTAGCATTAGTGCTTGCTCTTTAATATTGTTACGAATTTTGTGTAAATAGTGTAAATAATTTGTATTTATTGTTTAATGCATTTATATTACTCTATGTTATATTTATTTCATGTTAAAAATGTGCTACTCACAAGCAATGCCGCCCCTTACGTTATAATGGCGATTCAATGAGAACTTGGCGAAATATTGGCGGTAGAGCCAAGTTGGCATCATTTTTGGTGACCAAGTTGGCGGCCAATTTGGCGACTTTGGCGAACATTTTGGCGTCATTGGTGACCATGTTGGCGAGTTCGGAACCCTCTGGAAACTTCTAGAAAGTAGTAGATCTCTCCACTAGTGTCACGTTCAATGACACGAGCTGTTATATTTCTGGAAGTTTCTCTCGCGCCTATAAAACGGCGAGGAGTCTGTATTAAACCAGCGAGTAGTGAGGATTGTTTTGACTAGCGATTATCTCGGCTGTGCTTGTGAATAATCTTTACTTACGTGTATTTTTAAACACTGTTATTGTGTTTGATTGCTGTTGAAGGTGTGAAGACCTTTGGATATTTACTCTGTGAATATCGCTGCTGAATCCTGTATTTAAAGGATTGGATTTTTGATAATAAATTCGCATCGCTCTTAAAAAACTGTTTATTTTCTTTGTGATTGTTTTGCATAAAATCCCCGAACCCTCGGATCTACGTAACAATATCTTTAGTTTTCTTAAGTGAGGGGAGAATTTGTTTCAACTAGGGGAATTGTTTAAACATATTGGATACTATTTTAAAAAGAGCTATTATGTCTTGGATATCAGAGGTACTATTTTCATTTTCAATAGCGGGGGTAACTTGAGGAGAACTTTGTCTTTCCGAATTACTGTTATTATCAGTAGAGGGATGGGGTCGTTGTTTTTATCGGAAAATCCAGAAACGATGTTGGCGAAGGAAATTCCTTCAACAACATTGTTGCTGGTGAAACTTTTTCTATTTCTGCTTAACATGGGGGCACCTTTTTTGGGCTTTGGAAAGCTAGGGCATTTTGTGTAACAGGCAGTATGCCCGTACACGTGACAATTTATACAGTAAGGATTATCCTGTCTTTCTTTAATATCGCAATTTTTAGTTAGATGATCCTTTCCTCACTTGAGAAATCTTGGGAGCATGTGACAATTAGCAGCGGTATGAAAAAAGTTGTTACAATTAAAACATTGCATTGTACCCCAAACGGAGTACCCTTCAACCTTTACTTGCATGAATCCCAAGTGGGAAAGATCAAATACTGTTAAATTAAAGGTATTTCTGGGCATTGTAACTGAGTAAAAGGGGAGGTTAAGTTTAGTTTTTTTTGGAAATTAATTAGCTGCAACTGGTTACAGTGAAACCAAGATCTTCTAAGTCAGTGATAATTTCTTCTAGCTTTGTACAACCAGGTAAACCTTTGACAACAACTTTTATGGGTTTATCTTCTTTTGGTTGGATAACATAAAATTTAATGTCTCTATCCTCATCCATAAAATTAATTAAATTTCTATATTCATTATGGCATTCTAGATTTAACTTTATAAAGTTTCCTGAGGATTTCGACTTTAGATTGGGGAACTCTTTAGTTAGTTTATTTAATTGTTCACGGTAATTGTTCTAGATTTTAAGAAAGACAGGCGTCGGGGGTTTGAGGACGGGATTTTAGGCATTTTAGTTTGCGCAATCTCAGGGTCTTGCTCTAGATTTTCGAAAGAGTTATTTATTACAATAGGTTTAAGAGATGGAGTTGAGGTGATCGGTCGGGCTGTTTTACTAGGGAAGACAAAGTCATCTGAGTTACCTTTACTATTTTTCCTCTTATGGGAAGATTTTTCAATATCATTACAGTCATTTCAATATCATTATCAGTAACTTTGGTTTTAGGCGTTAAAGTTGTGTAATCAGGGCAATTAACATCAAGATATCGAGGCATAGTCCTAAGCTTGTGACGTCTCTCGCGTTCTTCTTATAACATAAATCCTACGTTCTTTGACGGCCACGATTAATGGCAAAACTTTTCCAACCCAATACCAAGAAGAGAAACAGGGCGAAAATGCAAATAAGATATACTTCAAAAGGATAGAGGGTTTAGTGAGATTGGACGGCGATCTTAGAGATAACTTAGTGCAGAACAGTTCGGAACAAGTGTTAGACGACCTACAACCAAGGAAGAAGGATACGCTCATCTTCATTAAAAATATTAATTATAAGAAAGATAATAGGGCCTGAGTATTCTTATCTACAAGTAGCAGAATAGGAGAGTCTTCAACCAAGGTAGGAGGGTTATTCAATAAAAGGTAATATTTTGCGTAGGAAGTTAGATTAGGCAGATAATTAAATATAATTAAGATAAGTGATCTAGTTGTGTGATCTGACTTAAATATTCAGATTAATTTGTGGCTTATTCTCACTTAAAGAAAGTTGTTATTTAGAATTAAGTAATTTAAGTTATTCTTAATAAAAGTTGTGTTAAGAATTACAAAATGTCTCATCTTTTAGATAATCCCACACCTCTAGCTTACGCGGATCCCACTAGACATAGCTATCGCAGGATGGCTATGTCACAATGGCGCCCGAACTATATTAATTCTGGGTTAGGTAATGCAGGAGGATTTAGTATATTACCTGAAATGTATTTTTCCGGGTCGGAGAATGTAAAGGAGTTCCTTGAGACAATAGATAATCAAATACAGTTACTTGAAATCCCAAGTAATCTGTCATGTGCTTACTTGAAAAGTCATCTCAGGGGAAGGGCTCAAGATTGGTACTCAATATTTGGATCGGTGCTAGTGCAAGATACAGCCACGGATTTCGCGCAGCTCAAGGCTGAATTAGCGAAAGCTTTTCCCGCAATCAAAAATAAGAAAGAATTGGAGGCTCGATTTTTCGCGTCACAGCAGGGAAGAAATCAGGAACCCACAGACTTTGTTTACGATTTATTAAAAATTCAAAAGAATTTAGAGCTAGGGATGTCGCAGGCGGAATTGGTTGATCACATTTTTGTTCGACTCGAACCACAGATCCAGGACTACGTGGAAGTGCGCAATCCGCAGAACACGGTACAACTTTTGGAAGTATTGGCTAAATTCGAAGAGAGGTATTCTTACAAATTAAAAAGGGGATCACAGAATAGTGATAATGTAGAAAGACGAGGTCAAAACGCGCATAGGATGCCTAATTTGATGCTAATCGCAGAAATTGGAGAAATTCTGAGGTTGGGCGTAGACCAAATAATGGTAGAAACGATTTTTATGAGAATAGCCGTCAAAGTAATAGAGGGTTCGAGAGGAATAGATTTCAGAATAGTGATCAGAGATTCAACAGGGGTTACCAATTTCGAAATGAGCGAAATGATAATTTTAATAGAGGGGACCGTAGAAATAGGGGTTCGAGTGAAAATTTCAGTCGAGGCGATAGGATGCAAAGGGGACGATTAAATATTGTAAAAGTTAAAGATCAACCTCAAAAAGAATCGGCAAGAGAAATACCAATTAAGCTTTCTACGATATGTATATCACCCGTAGAGCTTCACCACGTTCCTATTTTAGTAAATAACACATTTTTGAAAGCGCTATGGGACACCGGAGCAGATAAATCATTTATATCGGAAGATGTATATAGAAAATATTTTTTTTATAATCAAATTAAAAAATCGCGAGCCCAGGTAATAACAGCACAGGGTGCGAAATGCCAAAACATGGGGATTGTAGAATTGAATATTCGCATCAGACAATTTGAAAGAACTTGGTCATTTCATGTGTTGAAGGATTTGGAATACCCATATATTCTAGGTGTTGATTTTATAAGTGGGTCAAGGATCTTTTTAGATTTTGATCGAAAATCGTTGAAAATTCCCGATTCTCAAATAAATAGGGTGGTTGAATCAATTAAAGAGGAAAAGGTTGAAATAGATTTGTCTAAGACAAAATTGGGGGAGGTAGAAAAACAAAAACTGCAAAATTTGTTTAGTAGTTTTAAGGGATTATTCTCAGACAAACCAGGTCTTACTCATGTTTTATACCATGAAATTGACACGGGAGATAACCCACCAGTAGTTTCCCGGCCATACAGATACGACCGGCAGAAACAAGCAATAATTGATTTTCCCATACAAAAAATGTTACAAGAGGAAACGATTGTTCCAATTCAATCCCCGTACGCGTCACCAGTTGTGTTATGCAAGAAAAATAATGGGTTATCACCGGATAATCCAGAAGCATAAAGATTTGCAGTAGACTATAGAAAACTAAATTCGATCACAAAGTATCCGCGATACCCTTTACCGTTAATAGATGATTTAATAACGAACATCCCCTATACAACAATAATGTCATCTCTTGATCTAAGAAGTGGGTACTTTCAAATGGCAGTAAACCCCAGTGATATTGTCAAGACCGCATTCGTAGTAAAAGTGGCACTTATGCTTTCAAGCGGATGCCATTCGGTTTATCAGGGCAGCTCCCAATTTTCAAAAGGCAATTGACATAATCCTAAAACCAG
>BMAV01022003.1:58533-71255 GCA_019973955.1 Trichonephila inaurata madagascariensis
TCTCGGTGATTTTTTGTAATTTCTGCATTCTTGTTCCTCCATTCTTCTGTGATTACTGTTTTTTGTTCACATTTTATTTTTATGTCATGTCTTCTTCCAATTGCAAGTTTTTCTCCAAATTCGTTCTATTGGGCTTGAATCAGGTGATTAAGATGATGTTTAGAGAACTTGGGGACAGTTTTTAGAGACACAAGAAGCGTACGTTGAGGACAGTGCTTGAGTTCATTATCTTGATAAAAGCTGAAGTCGTCTAAAAGAAACCAAATTTTCAGGCGGATAATTTCAAATTGTTCTTTAAAATATTTAAATAAATATTATAATTTATAATACTCTCAATAGATGCCTCATTACCTAATCCTTAAGTGGCATACACCCCCACACAAGAACATCTCCACCTCCATGCTTCACTGTCCCAACTAAATTCTCGGGATTAAATTCTTTGTTTTATTTCTTCCACATTATTACGTATATGCCCGCCGGAGGCAAAAATGTTGAATTTGATCTCATCTTCAAAAAAGATATTATTCTAATATGCTACAGATTTGTTTATCATGGATTTAGTAAAGGAAAGTCTGAGCTTTCCATTTTTCATATTCACAAAAAATTTTCTTCCGGATACAACGCATGTGTACTGTTCGAGCAGTTTGATGAAACTGAAGTGAAAAATCTTTCAGCTAATTCTGTAGGAATGGGACAGAAGTGGCGAACCTTTATGGATCAACGTACCATTTGTTCTAAAGAGGTGTTTAATGAGGTACAAACGTGCCATCAAATAATTTTGACTTGTGGTTAGTGGTAAAATAATAAAACTAAATACTAACAACTCAAAACTCGTTATTTACTACGAAAAAATTCCTTTTGCCCTGTATAGTTGTAAATGTTTTAGTTATACATTATAGTTTTAGTTTGTAATAAAGTAACATGAGTGTGACTTCTGTTGTTGCAGATTGGATGATAAATAACTTATATTAAGATTGTAAAATATTGCTTTTAGTAGAATGCCTGCTGAATTGCATTCATCTGCCAAATGGTTTCTAAACAATGAATTATTTTTGCTGTGGTTCACTTTTTTGACAAGAGGATTTGTGATTTGTTTCAAAATGCCGTTTTATAGACAATGTTCATGCAATGCAATGTATAACATACCACTGTTCCATAAAACGCACACCTCCTCGCCTTTACTAATAATGCAATATTTCTAGATTCACCAAGTTTGAAATTCTTTGTTACACTTACTATCTTGCACTTTTTGCTGAACTAGCCATGTTAAATAACATTTAAAAATCGTAAATATAACACAAATAAACTTTAAACAACAGTAGTTTAAACGTAATTGACTATGTTATGCGTAGACAAATTTTGCATCATAAGCAACTGTAGTCCACGACGTAACTAAGGCAGGACAATAATAAACGAGTGTGCTCCTGGCCGCGTTTGTTCGTAATACTTCATAGTGAACATCGTTATTTTGAAATAAAACGCAAATCATTTTGATTTCTGGCGTGCCCAAAATATTGTGTAGCGTGCCACTGGCTCACCATCCCTGGTGTAAGACATCAAAAAATATAATTTACATGTATACCAAGAGGTCGTGACAAAATTTCCTCGATATATAAACCCCTAGTGGCCTATCCCCTCAACCAATTGAAAATAAATTTCAAAAGTTAATTGACGGTATGTGCTCAAGATAATGATGACTTAAAGAAATAAAGCTCCCGTGGTCAAGGATACAGTCGAAAAATTTCGAAATTTTCGCTGTTGAGAACAAAGACGAGTGTAATATCGCTGGAAGAATCGATATAATTTCACATTTTATGGCAACTCAGTTCTAACAAAACTCGTGAAATGATGATTTCAGATAACCCAGAATCAGGAACCCATCAGAATAAGATCGGGGAATCATAATGGCCACGAAGCAGCGAAGTTACGAGAGATGACTCAATCCTCGAAGTGTTATTATTGCAGCATTTTTCGAACATATGTGATGCCGTGTAGAGGATCTTGCATCCATACAAAGTCATTAATGACATTTCATTGCTCAAATTCTAGAATTACGTAATTTTGCAGCATTGTTGCATACCGAACCCATGTGATGGAGCAAGATTTCATACCTATGGAAGTGACCTACCTCTTCTAAGTACGGAGTGTGTATGAACGAATGTACTTACGACATCACACCACACAGTCCTTTTAACTTTGCGTAAAGGCCCTGGAGCCACAATGGGAGAATTTTTGTCAGGATAGTAAATTAAGTTCTTGGAGTTTACATTCCCAGTTAAACAGAAATGCGCTTCACCCTTCCATAACAACCGTAGTGGCCACCTTCTATCTCCAAATCTGATGAGGCGCAAATTCACTCAACATGGATGTTCGTTTCTAGGTTGTAACACCTCCCATGCTGTAATTCTCTCAACAACTTCAGGGCAGCCAATCCAATGCCAATTCCCTCAACCAATCACACACACAAGCCAGGCTTTGAGCCACTCAAGGATGAACTTTTCAACTTCTCACCTCCAACTCCAGGCACCAGTTTGCCACGCCCTCTCTCCACGTACCAATAGCCAATCAGGTTGCTTGCTCTCCACCAAAAACTGCTACTTCCACAGGAAACATTAACTCCTATGATATGGGACGGATGCTCGCCTCGCGAGCCATATGCCCAGCGACAGGTTGTAACACCTGGAGGCGCTGAAATCGACAGGGAAATGTCAGTAGAAGCTAGAGGACTGCGATTTTCGGTACATCCAAATTGCGGGCAACATTTTTTGTAGCATGCAATGGAAATGCATTAAGTATTTTTACAAATTCAAAAAGAACAGGAGGTGGTCCAGATCACGGTCTATAACATGTGAACATCCAGTTTCTACAAACTTTTTGTGTTTAACCAAAAATCACTTAATTTTTACGGAACATGAGCTGTTTCTTAGTTTATATTGTGACATAGCCATCTGTCGATAGCTATGACGTGGTGGGTCCGCGTAAGTTAGAGGTGTGGGATTATCGGAAGGATGAGACATTTTATAATTCTTAATACAACTTTTATTAAGAATATAACTTAAATTACTTATATATTGAACAAACTTATATTAAGTGAGAATAAACCAAATTATGCCGATTATTTAAGTCAGATCGCGCAACTAGATCACTTATCAAAATATACTTAATTATCTATCTAATCTCACTTTCTATATTATACTAGCTTTCGGAATATAATCTTCCTACCTTGATTGAAGACTCGACGATTCTGATACTTGCAGGTAGATTGATGTACTCGTGTACAATTATTCCTCCTTATATAAATATTATCGAGGATAGGCGTTACCGTCTTTCTTGAGAGTAGGCCGTATAAACACTTGTTCCGAACTGCTCCACACTAAGCTTTCTCTAAGATTGCCATCTATTCTCACTAAACTTTCTATCCTTTTAAAGGATATCTTATTTGCATTGTTGATTCGTTTTTCCTCTTGGAATTGGGTTGGAAAAGTTTTGCCATTAATCGTGGCCGACAAAGAACGTAGGAGTTATGTTAGAAGAAGAACGCGAGAGATGTCACAATATATTCACCGATAAACTCGCTCTGGTTCAGCAGCATATATCTCCCCATTCAGATAAAACAGTTTTATCAATTTACTTTATCCTGTTAGCATGTTGGAACACCTGATAGGAAGAAGCAATACCTACCCACACTGCTTGTTAAAGGTTTCCCGTATGCAATGCTTTTGCACATCGTGCTCTGTGATTAGTTCATCTAATGCCTATCTCCGTGAAGTGCACCTTTTCGGTGTGTGGTTACTCTGATCTTTTAAAATACTGTTCCTTGCAAATTTTAAGTTCGCAATTTGTGTCATGCGTGTATCGTTCCAAATGCATTAATGGCTTTTCAATGTTCTATTAAGGTCGCACTATAATGCAACACGAGTGATAGCGTATCGCACTTCCACGCCACAGGTCCAGGGTTCAAATCCTGGGCTGGGCAAAGTTGACTCAGCATTTCATCCTTTCAGTGGGTCGATAAGTACCAAGCTTGCTTAAAACTAAACACTAGGGGTTTTGCGTCAAACTGACCGAAACATCTGCTTATGCACCTCAGCGCCCAAGATCACGAAAACTGAGACGGGCACAGTAGGCCTTGGTCCTCATGGGCTGTTGCGCCACTGAATTTAGTTTAGTTTATAATGCAGCACGAGGGTAATTGGCAACAAACTTCGTAATGTCAAACTTCGGTTAAGTGACAAGGACGCCACTTGAGTTGGTACAGCCTCTTCAAACTAACAAGCCACGCTAACGGGAGGACTTTCATCCTCGACAGTTTTAACGTGCATCAGTCCCTCTACACGGTGGGTCATTAGGGCTCGAACTCATGACACTCCGGCCACGAGCTCGTGACAATGACCACAAGGCTACCGCGTCTGCGCAGGCCCCCAAAACACAAAGAATATATAATGCCACTGGGGCAGCGGTTCTTAAACTTTTGATTGCTGCGGACCCCAAAGATTTTGAACATCCCTTTCTGACTTAATATTCTTGATCAAAATACATGCTCTAGAAATGTTTTTACATTGTGGACAATTTAATGATCTAGTCTAGTATGGCACATCTTTCATTTTTTCCACTAGGCCTTTCAGAGTCTGCAAAAAAGGGAAATCTCAACGTTACATAAGAGAGTCCGCGGAACCCCTAGAGAAACGCTGCGGACCCCAGTTTAAGAACACGCTGCGCTAGGGAATTCTTGAAGTCCTTATAACAATTAGACAATTTCGAATGTGGTCACACAGTCGAGATGCGTGAAAATGACTGCTCGTTGAGAGCAACAAGCCAGCACCTGCACCATACGGACATGCCTATGCATAGGTATTACCAACACTGTTTGCTAGAAGGTACTCATCAGCGAAATAAAGGTTCTGGAAGGTCAAGGAGATGGGGCAGGAGCTGAAAGCGAGAAAAAATAGCAATATTATGTAACAGATCCGTACTGCCCAACAGTATCATTGTACGCTATCTAATGTGCTATATCTCTTTCATGCCATTTGTGCCACCTAACATTTCGCAACACCCTTATTCAGACATGCATGACTCATTAACAGAGAACCATTTATATAATAAATGCTTTAAATAAAGTTGTGCACCCTTACAGGCATTTCTGAGTGAAATATATTTAATAGATTTCTTGACATACTTTTTAAATCCCCCCTCTCCCATTAGTTATGCGGCAAAAATATATATTCTCTCTTTTTTTATGATTTAATGCCCGAAAATTTATTTTTGTATCTGCTTAATTTAAAAATTATTTTTATTAATTTTAAGTATATGATAAATGCTTCATTATGTCAGACTAAAAATTGTATAATTTGTCGGATTTCCCACATACTTATTTGTTAAGATTATTTTATTATTTTATAATCCATCATTCAAATGGTATTTTTATGATCAACAAATAAATAAATGGTATCAATTTAAAATCTTATTTTAAAATTTATATAATTTTTTTTAAATACATGCATGTTACACAATATAACGTATATTATACAACATAACTAATTTAATACAATAATTAATATATACTTTTATTCAGAAATTGTAGAAATGTCAATAGTGGGATTAGTTGAGAACAATAAATTTATCTAGCAAAATGAATACATATAGTCAATAGCAAATTGCATTATTTTGAGAGGCAATAAACTTTTTACATAAAATGTAAAAAAAAAATCATCAAATTTAAAAAAAATTAAGCTGTGTGAAAAATGCTGATTTTGTGTGTTTGCCAACATTAAAGGATGAAAATATGAAAATTATTTAAAGAATTCATAGAACATTAAAGATAATAGAAAATATAGAACTATTTTCCAAAGGATATCTTGAAAGATTGCTTAATTTCTTTTTGAGGTTTTCATTACACCTATGATACTCTATATATCGAAAATTCAAAAAGGGAAAACAATTACCTGAATCCTCATGCTTTACATAATTAAGTGTTTATTTTGTTACAGTTTTAAATAAACTGAGAGTAATAACATTGGAATTGTCTTTTTTTTCACAAAAGATTCTAAAATTTTATCTTTCTATATCTAATCAATATTATACAACGTGACTATAAGATTGTTTCATTTGCATAATCTCGACCATATTCTAATCCATTGGAACTCCAGGTCTTTGAATTACCAAAAAACATTCCACAGATATTTCAGTTAATGAATTACCTGTCCATCCAATATAGTGGTTAGTAACACTGACTGCAGAACCATAGGGCCTGGGCTTGAATCCCAGAGAAGGCATGGATGTTTATAAATGTATAGCATCTGTGCCGCATGGGGGTACTCTAAATATTAGTTGAGCCACAAGTCCTCTCGTGTGGAAGGGAATTGGAGAGGTGGGAGGCCCTCCCCCAAGGTGTTCTCCCTCAAAATTGGAGTGGAACCAAGCCAAAATGTACCGTCATCTGCATGGTGTTCAAAGTTATGGCTAACAGGCATAAAAAAACAGCTAGACCCTTGTCCCAAAGAGTTTCATGGGCCTTAATCTGACACTGACAATTAGGTGGCATTAGAAACAACACTACAGGTTTTTATTAAAACAAAACAATAAACAAGAAAATAAAGAAACAGTCAAGGGAAAAGTAAAATAATCACAGTATTACATTAGCAAACTAAGACTTTCAACTAAAATTACAGGATTAAGGTGCCTTTCCCTTTATTATTAAGATGAAGTAACAAACACAATTTAAAAATATTTTGAATATTTGAAATGTAAATCAATCTTACACTGCAAAATTTAAAAAAAAAAATTATTTATTTGAATATAGAATAAGAATAGGTGAATTGAGTGAATATGTTCACAGTTAATTTCAGAAATAAAAAACAAATATAAGGATTTCAATTTTTTTTTTTTAATTCATAGAAAGAAATGAGATGTACACCTTCTCTTTAACTTATGATTTGCAACTAAATTAAATAAAAATAATAAATATGAAAAGACAACTTCATCAACAAAAACATCTTCAGTTTCTAAAACTGATGCAGTACATATAATGAAGTACATATTAAGTATTTTTTACATTGTGACTGACATTTTTTGATTTAAATATAGTTTTTATAATCTGTTTAAATTAAAGTAGTGTTGAAAAAATATCAATTCAACTAATGAATGTTGATTCGAAAGGAACTCAATCACAAATTGAGAAGACCCTGCACTTAATTATTGTTTAAATAAAAATACAGAGATATTAACTTAAGATTTTTTTTATTTAAATATCTTAATTTTTTAAACTAAACTTTTTTCATAACATATATATAAGTACAACAAAAAAAGTAATCTTTTACATTATAGACAATAATATTTACACTATAAAAATTTATACATTTAATTCAATTTCATAATGAAATAAATTCCTTTCCTCCCCCCCCCCTCATATTCAAAGTATGAGAAAGAATATTGTACAATATTGCTACATATAATTAGAATAAATTATTTTTTACTTGCAATAAAGGAATGTTAAAACATATTCAGCAACACAACCAGCAAACTTGATTTTGCAGAATCAATAAAAATTCTAACGATTTTTTTTAAAAATATACTGTTTACATTTCCAACTTTATTATACAAAATTTTGCATACATTTCATCTTTAAATTATGCTTAATTTCTTCTTCATAGCATGGAGTTCTAATTAATAAATATTCAATGCAAATAGAAATATGTTTGTCAAAAAATTGGATTTCAAATTCAGTGCTATAGGTGTAAAAAAACTTTTTTTGATGTGAATAAAAATTATAATAAAAATCATGCAAATTGAATTCATTAACTTTTTCAAATGTCAATGAATATTAATACCACAAGAATTAAAAAAAAATGTGGAAGACAATGATAAATGAGATATTTCCAGGGACAGTGAAATTGCAGCCTTATGCAAATACATTTACAGTCCAGAAAATACAAGCAAATGAAGGTCTTGCTTTAAATTTCAGATCCTTTCAGTTTTTTTATTATGTTCCAGAACATATTCAACCATTAATTTCCATAATACAGGAAATGTTTTAAAATCATAAAAATGAGGCAGAGAGAATTGCCAGCTCTTTCGAGCATTTAACTATACCAAACATCAACAAAACAGTGTCAAATGGCAGGCTTAACTTCTTTTTAAAAACTAACGTTGATTCTATTAAATACAAAACATATTCTCAATCTCATTAATAATATTACAATGAGAAATTTTTCAACATGAAAAACATGCTATTTACCTTTTTGCAGCTTTTAATATTAACTGAGTGATTCTTTATTATATTACTTAGCTGACTCAGCAGCAAGTTTAGTTTCCCAAGAATTTGATCACAATGAAATATACAGTATATCACAGACTTGAAATATGTGATTTGTACAATTGGCAATATACTGGAGTCAGAAATGTTTCTACACCAGATAAAGTATTTTGTAATAACAGTTTTCATTCTTCATGCTCATGCTGAGTTGCATTAGCTTCATGCCACGTATTTTTAAAGAATTCCATTGCACACTTGAAGATAGATGATTTTGCAAAGCCAAAACACAGGCAACAAAACGTAAAAGACCATGCCAGGAACAATGCAAAGTCCATTTTCTTTGTTAATGTAGAAGGTACTGGACCCTTCATATCAGCTGATGTTACATTTAATGTTCCATTATGTGATAATCCTGTAATTAAAATATTCAGTCAGCCAAAATGATTCATGTACACTATCCTAACATGAAATAAATGTTGCAAAAGTTTAAAAATAAGTCTTACACTTTACAACTGATAAACCTCCTAGATTTAGGATGTTTGAAATAAAAACTAAAAGCACGATTACTTTTTAGAAATTTTCATCATTAAATCTTGAAATATAAATAAAATTTGAAAAATGAAAGGGGGAAAAATTTTACTATGAACATAAGAACTACTCAAAATAAGCAATATATAATCTTTAATGAAATAAAAGGCATAGAGAAAAATATGGAAGGGGATGAAACTTTTAAGAAAGGATTATATCTTTTATTTTTACTGAACTTACCAACAATGTGCAGAAATGTTTTGTCATGCACCTGCAGTTGACTTAAGAATATTATTATTAGTACATTCTGCTCATAAATAATGCAATGCAATTTGACCACTTTTGAAAATGACAAAGTGTAAAATAACACATTAATATTTTAAATATAAAATAAGATAATATAGAAATATTTTAAAAATTAAAAGAAAATTTCACAATAAACATATTTTGATAAGGAAAATTACTTATGGAAAACAATTCTTTGTATCGACTTCATTTATAAAACTCATACACCAAGGTAAATTTAAAGGCATGTATATAATATATGAGAAAGTAATCACTTTTAGTAAAGATGCTTTTATAAAAAATACAGTGAAATTACTAAAAATTTTTGATTATATTTATAAAATTTTTTTATGTATACTCTGAAGTTAAAATTAAAAAAGATACGAGCAGTAGAAAAACTCTTTCAAAGATTGGCTCCAACATTCCGGATCATCATTTAGCACTTCATTTTCAATGATTTTAAGTACGCAAGGCAAGAATTTAATGAAATATTTAAAACTGTTAAATTTAACAAAGTCACTTTTTGTTAGGTCTGCAACCTAAGAATTTTTAAAAACTTGTCCATGAATTTCGGCATTTGCTTATATTATGGAAATAAGGTGGTTAAGTAATTTTTTCTTATCTCTATTTAAGTGCTGCACAATTTCATTAGCGTTGTAGCCAACAAAATCATTCACCTCTTTCTGATTTTTTTTATCATGATAATTTACATTAATTACTTCTTTTATTGCAGATTTCAAAAATAAGTATATTTGCTTCAGTCTATGTAGGTAAGAAGCCTCTGGGTGCTAAGTTTTGTTTATATTATGAAATGGGCAAACTTGTTAAATGTAAAAATGGGTATTGAGAAAACATTGAAGTTTATTTTTGTAATGTCTGTTTTCTTTTGGCACTCTTTTGTATATAGTAGAGTACATCTACAACCCTCTCATCAACTTTTAAAGGTAAAGAAGTGGCACCTTTTCTGATGCTAAATTTATTAATTGACATGAGGAACCCATACTTATTAAATTATTCTTTCCCCTTTAAATAGGACATAACTCCATTTTTACCCCTATATTACTCTGGCAGTATCTGATATAAATTAAATAAAATGTTCAAAAAGCATCCAACATTCTTTAAATTCCTCCATGATGAGCAAGCTATTTTCTTCAGGGGAATCCCCAATCAAAATTGGAATTGCAAAAAAGTCGCTTTGTGTAAAGTATTTTGCAGGATCGCAGATGCAACCACAATACAATGTAATTTGTATCATTACTGACATCAGATGCTGTTACAAAATGACCTCATTTCATACATTTAAAAAAATAGTCTTTCTGACTAGAAGCTAATTCACTAACCATAGCACAAGTTTCAGTCCTTGAAAATCCATACAGCTTAGCAATGCCAGACTTTGGATAGATTTTCAAAAAAAAAAAAAAAAAAAAAAAGAGGATTGGCATGATCGACTGCAATCAAAAAGAACATTATGTTCTACAAGAAAGGATGTAAGCAATACTTCGGCCCTGATTACAATTATCTGAACCACATCCTTGAAAAAATTATTCAATTTTAAGTTATTACTCATTAACTTATCATCTGTGATGTGATTTAGAGATTTTACACAACAGGCAATCTCCTATAGGTCACCAAAATAAATGCATGTGTCGGTATGACATCTGTTGCAAAATGCAAATTTCTTTTCAGGACATTCTTTATATGCTTGAAAATATGTTGTGGTTTTTGCTAACCATTGTGGCAAACTTAACAGTGAAAACAACTAATTCAAAATAAATAAAGCCTAAGGAATACAAACACGTGCAAAGCAAAGATGAGTTGAGTTCTAAAAAGTTATTGCAGAGGAAGAGAAAAATAAATTTCTTAACAAAAGCATACCTACAAATCAGATAAGAACCGAAACCTAACAAAATACAATATGAGGAGAAAAGGACAAACTTCCAAGAATTTAAAAATTTATTGGATACAAATACTACAATTTCTGTGGATGTCCATTTTACAATTAATGTAAGTAGAAAACAATAAATAAGAGCTATAGAGGAGAATATAGCTGGCAAATGATAGAAGTTTCATGAAAATGAATGATCCAAGCATTAAAACATATAAAAAAGGGTAAAAAGCACGAAAGTTGACAAATATGTGCTGAATATGCTTTATTTTACAGAATGCATCTCCATTTTTTCACACGATCTTAATTTGGAGACAAATATTATTGTTTTGCATCTGCCATTTCATAATGTTGTATGTGAATTTTTTCTCTCTCTCTATTAGATCCTTTTATATGAAACATATTTCCAGAGTTTCTGAAAGTTTCATTTTATTATCTTATATGGGAATATTCCACTCGCTGTAAGTCCTTACATAGTTTTTGCAAGAATGTGAAAATTTCAACCCTTTTTTAGATTAAATAACCTCTATTGGTTGGAAAGAAAAATTGAGAAACCCAGATGATTATTTTAGAAAGCAAGGGGGAAAAAAAGAGGATTGTTTTAATTTTTTAAGATTAAGGAAAAATCTAATACACATCTAAATCATAAGAAAAAAAAATCAATTAAGATTTTTAAGTCATTTAACATGAATCATGTGCTTTTGTTTTGAAAGTAGTTATTTCATCTAAATAATTTGACACATCAACTAAAATATGAATCTACTGAAAAGAACTGATTATGAATATTTTTTCATTATTTTTTTTTACAAAATCCTTTAAAAGAAAAATTCAACCTCAGACAAGGTCTCGATATTAGCCTATTTTTTTTGTTAAGATGAAAGGCTTAAAAATATTTTTTTAATTTGAGTATTACAAAAAATTTTAAAGAACATTTGCAATCCAAAAATGTCATGTCATATTTTTAAATCACAAACCTTCCTGTACCAAACAGCATACGCTATTTAGTTGTAAACAAAAAGATAGAAGAAATATCACAAACTGAACAGTATCTGGATTGAATTTTTTTTACATAACATTTCAAAAGGAAAATATTGAAGATTGTGTGTGTGTACAACTTTCTCTCATAATACTAAAGGACTACTGTAATTTATATTTAAAACAATAATCAATTGATGCAGACAGCATATTTTAAGCTTTTTAATCAATACTGTTTAAACTAAAAATTTGTAATTTCTCTTTTCTTAAAACAGAAGACAGAAAACAATGTAAAAATTATAGAGAAATACAAAGTATGTTCTTTCTTATATTTAATTTTAAGAAAATTAAGAAAAAAAAGAGGAGTACCTGTAAATTTGTTGATAAATTTCACAAACATGTCCAAGTTCAACATAGTTTCATTATATCTGGCAAACGGTTTTGAATTATGAAACAGCATCACATTAGGAACATAAACCAATCCATAACGTACATAAAGACTAGGAAAAGAAATACAAATATTAGAGAAATAATTGAACAATATTATATTTAACGGCACATAAAAAATTGGTGATTTTTCTTTCTCTCTTTTCCATATAAATTAACAACACAATGTTAATGATGACAATACAAATTTGATTAAAAATATAATTACAAAAACTAGTTTACAAAATAAAACTTTTGAAAACTAATTTTGTCAAATAAAAGGATACACAAACAGGCTAAATATTATACAGTTGAATTCTATATATTGACTGAAATGTTCACACTAATATGAAAAAAGGCTCTGAAAAATTC
>BMAV01022003.1:71655-85604 GCA_019973955.1 Trichonephila inaurata madagascariensis
CATTAGGAACATAAACCAATCCATAACGTACATAAAGACTAGGAAAAAAAATACATATATTAGAGAAATAATTGAACAATATTATATTTAATGGCACATAAAAAATTGGTGATTTTTCTTTCTCTCTTTTCCATATAAATTAACCACACAATGTTAATGATGACAATACAAATTTGATTAAAAATATAATTACAAAAACTAGTTTACAAAATAAAACTTTTGAAAACTAATTTTGTCAAATAAAAGGATACACAAACAGGCTAAATATTATACAGTTGAATTCTATATGTTGACTGAAATGTTCACACTAATATGAAAAAAGGCTCTGAAAAATTCAATAATAACAGGGTTATCAATTTATGGATAGCAATCTAAAATAAGCTGTCTGAAAACTTTATAAGGGCCTCAAAATATTTCCAGAAAACATATTACATTCAGGAAAATAAACAATTATAAATGAATAAAATAAAATTTAATGTATTTATTAGCAGAACTAGATTAATTTTTCATGTAAATGGACAAACAACAGATAAAAAGTAATCAAGTACAAAAAAAGTTAGCCACTCAAACATTTAGACACTTTTTACAGTATAAAAAGTTTCAATTCCATATTTTATTGTAAATCATTAATCAATCTGAGTTAATAATTTGGCAACTAAAACAAAAAGGTGATTTTTTATCCTGAGGAATGGGGAAGAAATATAAAAAAAATTAAAATAACACAACACATTTAGAATACATAGAGAAATCATTCAGAAAACATATAATTTAATCTATTTGTAATTATAGAACTTATTTGATATTGATACAGTAGGGTGTGGGGTAAAATTTCCAATAAATAGTGGTACAATTTCCCCAAATTGGAGAGATAAAATTACAAAACAAAAACATTAGACTGGCCACAAAAATAGATCACTTGGAGGTGTTTTCAAAATTGCATCCAAAATAAATACCATACCAATATCAAATTAGTTCCAAAATAAATAAACATCCATTAAGTCATACTTTCCAGTTTCCATGACATCTACAGCATAAAAGGATATGTCAGGAAAGACTCGTGGTAAGGCATTAAAATGAGGAGCCATTCTTGCAGAGAATACACACTGATTGGAATAAAACAATACAACAACACAATCTCCAGTAGTTGAATTTTTATTGGTAACTGGTGCTAGTACTTTCAACAATACAGTACTGTTAGCTAATGTAACAGTTGGAATCTGCAAATATGAATTAAAATTAGTAAACTAATACAAATATTCTTTCAAAACCTTTTACATATATATATATGAATGCAAATGAATGATATTTAAAAACACAAGATTTAAGTTATAAATAAAATGAATATTTGATACTTTCTGATTATGAGAAGATCTAGCACCGTCTAAGTATAAAAGGTGATGATCCAAATTCTCTTTTGAAAAGTTTCATTTATATCTACAAATAAACAGACATTGTAAAGCAAATAAGTCAGTCTTCAAATCAGCCTTTGCCTTACTTTCTAATACTTTGCTAGTAGACTTTGGTATCGCAATATAAGACTTATAAAATATAATCACTTAAGAAATAATATTTTTCACATTTCCTACTGAGGCAAAAAATGACATTCCCAAAGATATGAAACACTTTCTTGTTCATCATCCTGTAAATTCCAGTCTAATTAAAAAGATGTATGGATGGAAAAGCTTCTTCAGAAGGCCAAGGCCCACCCTGTGCTGTCGAGACATTGAAGATGGAAGGAAGGGATGGGGAATGAGACATTAATAAGAAAAATGAAGGTAAAATATAAATATAGTGAATTTATAAGAATTGATGCACATTTATGGTACAGATAGTTATTGTTATAAGTTTGTTCTAAAATATGCTAAAAAAATGTTATTGTTCTCAAATTGTTTGAAGCTCTAGAAATGTAGGCAGCCAATAAAAAATTCCTCTCAAAAATGTAAGCAGTAAGCGCTCGCTTAGTTGGGAGCATAAAAAAAGAAGACTCAGAAGCACCTTTCTTAATGTGTTTGTATTTAGCTTATAGTGTACTATAAAATACTCAAATCAATTGATTTCATTTGGGGATATTGTTTTCTCTCAAAAAATGCATGACAACACATTAAGCAACTGTAATAATATAAATGAAAAAAAAAAAAAAAAAAACAGAGTCAAAATGAGTGAGAATTGCAAAATAAACATAATACTGATAATATATATACATACATATGTGATTATATACTTAAAATCCAAGAGATGTACTGAATATTAAGTTTAAATATTTCAGTTATTTTCTTTTCTGCCGAAGCAACCTATTATTATTTGCACAGTATGGTTCATTACCTGATTAAGTTCCAGATCAATACTTAAGAAAATACCTGTAGTAATGAATTTTTTTGGTAAGATTTCTCTTTGAAGATAAATGTTAGAATCATATCATGTTCTTATTTATCTAGATTGAAAATTAGAATAGAATAGACGAGTTAAACAACTAAATTTTACATTCATTAAAAATCAGATGCCATTAAAACTTTTATAGTATTATGGTTGTGTTTTTATGCCTAATTTATGTTTCAAATTGTTTTTTAATGAGTGCTTTCTAATTATTTATTTAAGTGAAAAATGTTATACAACTGGAAATTAAAATTTTTCCAGACAATAGATACAGCTTAATCTATTGAGGTATTTTTTTTTTTTTTTCAAAAAGGAAAACTAGATTTTAATTTTTAATCCAAAAGTTCTGACACTAAACTTCCACAAATATTTGATTATTAGTTATATACAACTTCATAGAATGTAAAATGTCTTCTCTCTGAGTAATTTCTGTAAAACAAACATGTTTCTGAAGAAATAAAACCATTACTCCTGTTTAATCCATTAGCTAGCAAACTGGAAATTTTATTTCAATTACTTACAACAAATCTAATACACCTGTAGGAGAGAAGGGTGAGGAAGGGAGATAGAAGCATGCTGATGTTTTGCAAAAAGTTAACTCAAACAAATGCATAATAATAAAAAAAGAGTTGGCTTCAGAAAATTTACTTAAACTAAAAAATATCTCTCAAACAACCAATACAATACAATGCTGAAAGCAAGAATGTAGATATTTAGGAAATACTCTATGCTTAAATAAAACAGTGTTAAATTCCATCCACATAACTGTTTAAAACATTTAAAAATACATACCTCATTTTCTGGAATTATTCTTGGCGTACATTCCACTTTCATTTTACTTTTTGTATCAGTTGTATTAGCAGTGGTGTTGGTCTTAGTATCTTGAACAGAGCTACTTTCATTGACTACATCATTCTTTTCAAACACACTGGAAGAATTTGCATCTATATCGTAAACTGCAGAAAGTTTTTCATTTTGGATTTCTTTGTCGTATGGAACACCAACTTCTATTTCATCTGAGGTAACAATACTAGCATTTTTGGCATTTTCTATTGGTCTGTCAGCCAAGTGAGAGCTGAATTCAACAGTAGCATCAGTTTCTAAAAGAGAAAATTGTTTAATGATCAAAACATAATTAAAGCATGAATTTGTATAATTAATTATACAAATTTATCAGGACAGTAATAAATTAGTTATTATTCAGAATTGTGTCCAATTCAGAATAATAATGCATACCATATTTTTTTCTGTACAAATTTTTACAAGCAAATATTATAGATATCATACATAATCAAACACAACAAATTCATAAATAAAAAGTATACTTTATTTTTTATCTTATCAATATAAAAGTAAATCTTAATGCAATCTTACTTTTCTTCACAACAAAAATTGTTTCTAATCCCTAGTCAGCTATCTAAGAATAGACCAACTCCATCAATGCACATACTTCCAAAAAATCCAAGTATTGAAAAGATTTTAAAACACTTCGTCCAAGTTAAAATTTAAGCACTGTAAAATGTGTTCAGGTGATGCCTGCACAGCATTACACTTCACACAGATCTTAAAAACTTTTAGCCACTTTTGAAATGAGAGAGATTTCAAGTAACCATTGGCAAATCAAGATATTCAAGTCTGCTGGTCTCTATGACCTTCAATGATTAGGGCACCATCAGGGTGCTTTTGTGGGTACCAGACAAGTTTAGGAGAACTCTCCAGAGATCCCTTTGCTTTTTCTTATTAACAGAGAACACCTTGCTGAAAGTAGGTCTACTTTCAACACAAAATAAAACTTGAAAATTATATACTTTACAGCAAGCTACACACCTCAGGTTGAATGGATGTTAATTCACATTTAAATGTAACATAAGAGCTACTGGCAACACGAACTTCACAATTTTGAACTACAGTAAAATGACAACACCTGAATTGGCATCCAAACTTCCACACCAAGCTATTGTAAGGAATTTTAACAGATTTAACCTGCTTCATCTACTTTATTTGGAGGGTCTTCAATAAGGACTCAAACCTATGACTTGACAGAAATACCACTGACAACAAGTACACAGTGATGACCACTTGCATATTACGGCCACAATGTAATTCAAGCGATTATAATTTAAAATTTTCTTTTAGAAACTTGAATAAGAATGGCTTGAAGCAATAACATTTTAAACTTTAAACAAAAAAGTTTCATAACAGATATAAGATGTATTTATTACAAATGTTCACCACATAAGCAAAAAATTTTAAGTTTAATCTAATCCCTTTTAAAAGAATGTTTTTCTTCATATATCCCATACATTTATTTCTATAGTATAAAGCTTACAAAATAATCATAATACTATAAATTGAACAAATAACTTAAAAATAACAATTCAACTATGAATAAGAAAAGAAAATTTTTTAAAAAGTGGTTCATATTTTAATGCAATGACATTTTGCCTTAGATGAGTGTTTACACCTCTCTGAGAAAATCTACATTATATATACAAATCAAAACTGACATTGAATAATTATGATCCTTAAAAAATAAAATATTAAAATGGGAAAAAATATCACTGAAACCCACTAGGCCTCTGGAATACTAGAGACTCTTTTTAAATTTGCAGATTTCCAAGGAATCTACCTGGACCATGTTGGAAATTCCTGATCTAATATATTATAATAATGATAGAAAGATAGAATGAAATATTAATAGACATCTCATTCACAAAGTAATCTTACTTCACAACACTTATTTGGAAAATGCATGAAAAATTATTGAACACGCTACTGAAATTTTTCAGCAATATTATGCAAGAGATCACGATCTGTAATTGAAGGAACGTGCTCAAGTACTTTTACAAATTCTTCCATTAATGACATAGATTTACAGTGGTGGCAAAAAGTCCTGAACACAGCCAATTTTTTACCCAATTTTTGACTTTTTCCCCTTTGTTTTTATCGCACTATCTTAACTATTGTTATTGATTCAAATGGATTTTTTCATGCTGATTTCAAATCTGCTTGTAGATTTTGTGTAAAGTAAATAGTTTTATTGATATTTTACAATAAGACAAGTACAGGGTTATAGTAGCATTATGAGTAATTGCTTTTTCAGTCAATGAAGTACTCCATTATTTCAACTAATTAGAGGGCATTAGTGATAAATGGTTGAAAACAGAATGTGAAGCATGTTTTAGTGCATTTAAAGGAGTTCTGTGATGCAATTTGAAGTGCATGGGTGGATAGTATTAAAATTATGAGTAAATTTTTATTTTAACCTTATATAATAAAAGATACAAAACAATACTTTTGAAGAAGGTGCTTTATTCTCTACACTAAACTGTTCCTAAAATACCTTGTGGTTCTTCTATTGTAGTGAGAAAACTGAAAAGATATTCCTGAAATAAATTCTATTGCGATCAGGAAGCAGTATGGATGACTGAGAAAAAAAAATTATGTGAATACAGGGTAATGCACAGGGTTTTACTTACAAATAGAAAGCTTAAATTCACAGAAGATTTTGAAATAATTGATTTTGACATTGAGTGTGAATTAGTACCCATGAATTATGAGAGGAACTGCTGAAAATAGAATAATGAGGCTTCAAAGCATGCCCACAAAACTATTATCTACTAATTGGTGTAGGCAATTGATCATTCATTATGGACTGTCAAAATGGACTCATAATGAACTGTTAAAGACTTAGAAAAGGTAATATTTGATGATGAAAGAAAGTTTTGTAATTTAGGTAACAAAAATAGTACCTATATAAGACAACACACTCTTACAGAATTCAACCCTCAGTGTCTGAAGCCATCAATAAGGTACCCCATGAAAGTGATGATATGAGGCTGCGTGTCTTCTCATGTAGTTGTAAGATTTCACATCCTGAGAACAGAGTACTACAAAATAATACAAAGTACTACAAAATGAATTGCTACCCCAACAGTGAGAAATACTCTTGGAGATCAGCCATGGATTTTTCAGGATGATAATACTCCCTGTCAAATTAATTCAAAAATGTTTCAAAGACAATAGTGTAAATAAAATGACCTAGACAGGACAAACTTTGGCTCTTAATACGATAGAAACCCTAGGGCATAACATTGGTTATGATATTCAGAAGAAAAAATCTACAAACACGACTAAGTTAACTGAAGTTTTAATATTTTTCTTTCAACAATGTTGTTGCAAAAGAACTTTTTGTGAACTAAGTGCATTCCATGCCAAAAAGATATAGAGCCATAATTAAATCAATTATATAATATTGATAAACACATAAAATATTAATGTTTAGGCATGCACCATTCATGTAATTTTCATAAGTCAAGTTAAATGGACGGTGATTGTAAAGTTTTGAGTTATTCTACTATGTATATTATGTTTTTCTATATTGTGTTAGTTTGTAATACTATACATTCTTGTATTCAGGCAGCTGTACTGTAAAAAATGCGGGATTAAAAAACTAATAACAGATTTGAAATCAGCATTTAAAAATATATTAGAATCAATAACAATATTTAAGATGGTACAACAATTCCATAAAGAAATGTTTTACAAATAAATCAACGTTTCACATTAAACAAATTTCCTTTTATGTAAGATTTATTGATTTTTTAAAAATGCTTTTGCTTGAAATTAGTTACAATGAGAATAGTACTTACTCAGCATTAATAGTGTTTAAAAAATATTTTTTTAAAAATCTTTTCACAAAAGTCACCAATAAATTGGTGCACTTGGAGGATGCAGATAACCAGAAAGTACCATATATTTTTAAAAAAGTGTAAAAAATCATTTGTATATACAAAGTCAAAATATTAATAAATATAAATACCCTCTTCCTCAGTGGCAATAACAGCAAAAAGTACAGCAAAACATAGCAACTTGAAATATTTCATGTTTTATGAAGATGAAATATGGTGTCACATCTACAAAATGAAAGAACACAGATTATGTAAGTGCTTATTGCTTTCTTCTCCACCTTATTATAAATAACATAGAAATCAATTTAAAGTAATTTGTAGTGTACTAAATTTAATGGTACAGAATGAAAATTATTTGCCTTTTTATATTATAAAATCATTTCAAATTTATGGAAAATCAAAAGTAATTATTTAGTTTTAATCAGGATAAAATGAATGAACTGATTACCTATTGTAATTTTAAAAAATAAATACACATACAATTTTCTAAAAATATTAATTCCTTATACTTAGCAAACTGCTTTTGCTTTTTCTTCCAAATTTTCATAGTTTTACCTTGTAGTCTGACAAAAAATTTGTTTTGTCTATAAATTAAAAAAATAATTAAAAGTTAAAAAAAAATTATCAATATCAGAGAAAAATACTCAGATAAATGAAATTTTTTTTTTGTAAATATGTTTTACTGAATTGGACATTTTAAATGATTTGTTTCACAAAATGTTTCAGAAAACTAAAGTCATAATTTTTTCATATGAATAAAAAAATTATTTTGGTCCTGAATACTTTCTTAGTGCTACTAATAATACTTGTGCTACAACTGATTTCTGGCCAAGGCTATCTCACAGTTAGTCTGAACCATCCTGATCTGTTTATTGCTATTGTTTTCCATCTATTTATGCCAATGTTTTGCAAGCATTTTTTTATATTGTTCGGCCATTTTGTACAGGGTCTGCCTCTTCTCTTGCCTTTTGGTTTCAAAAACGTTATTTGCTTAATTAGGTTGTTGTTAGCATACCTGAATATGTGGCCAAGCCATCTTAGTTGTGTAGCCTTAATTACTTTAAATAAATTTGGTTGTTTGTATTTCCTTTGTAGTTAAAAATTGTAAAATATTCTCCAGACACCATTTTTCTCACTGCTCCAAAAATTCTTCTCAATATTTATCGTTGGTTCTGAATATAGTTATATTACAATACGAAAAGGGTAAACTTTAGGAAGATTGCATTGATGTCACATAAGATGTTAAACATTTAGCTCTGCCTGATTGAATTTATAAACTAATTACATATGCCTTTTGGAGTTATGTTTTGTCCTGTTCACTTTCTGAAGCTAAGTATTCTGTTTTATTAAGTACCTTTTACAAATGATTTAAGACAACAAGCATTTGATAACTTTTTAAAGAGTATACTATACTATTCAAATTAATTGGGACAAATGAAAAAAAAAACTATTTTTTCTAAAACCTTAGTTTATAATCTTTACATACCTTCAGTAAACTGAAAAATCTCTATCTTTATATGAAGTATGTCCGCCTTTAGCAAAAATTACCTCTTCAACATGTCTTGGCATTAATTTTTACAATTCATCTTAGCTGAATGCTTCTTGAGGACATGCCATAATTTGTCAATAGGATTTAGGTCTGGTGAATTACCAGACCAATCAAGCCCTTTTATTTTATTTTCCCTCATAGAAGTCTAGACCAGTTTTGAATTAAGAAAAGGGGACCAGTCATGTGGAAATGTTCTATTAAATGTTTCCATGAATTGAATCATCCTATTGCATAATATTTCTATGTATATCAGTCCTGGTTTAAGATGGTTAAGCCTGGACACAGAAGATCTACAGGCCCCCTTGGCATTGGTGGATCCAAATTTATAACCAGGAAATCTGGTTAAGTCCTGCTTATCTAGGCACCTGGGCGCCCTACCCAAGAACCCAATGGATAAACCAGTACTGATTATGTATGACAGAATTCCTCATGCCTTTAAAAGGAACTAAGTTTCCAATACATTTTTTGTGAAAAAACCCCAAAACATCTGTTTAAAAGGGTGTTTTATAGTCTGTTGGATATGATCAGGTAGTAGAGTTTCACTTTCACATTGACTAACTACACTTTATTTTTATTCTTGTACAAATAAATGTGCTATATCACTGAAAATCACTTTCTTCCTGTCACTAACAGTCCATGATTATTTTTTGACCCCTGCTAAACATTTTTTCATCATTTTCTGTTAGAAATTGTTTTCTTCTCAGTCTTGTTGCCTTATGACCAAATTCCAGAAGCCTTTTCCATACAGTTGAGATACTCACTTCAACACCATAATTAAATAAAACCCTTTGAAAGTCTATGCTTGTCTTTCTTGGATTTATTTTATTTCTTATTAGAATTTTAGGTACTTACATACTATAGCAGCAATGCCAATGTTCAAGATAACTCGCCAAGTTGGCAATCCCCGTTTTGCATGTGTTGTACGCACTAAATTGGCAAAAATGTGCCTCTTTTGATATAATGTTGCCAGTACAGTTGCGATAATTCTTAAGTATAAAATTTTATCAGTTCTTGAAGTAATTTTCCATTTGCAACCCAGAATCTTGAAATAATTGCTGTTAATATGTCTTAAAACTCTTGACGCTTGATTTGCCCACAACTGCCATAGCTATATCTCTCATAGACACAGAAGTGTATTCATTAACAGCAATTATTTTAGAATGCTTCCTCAGAACAAGCAAAAGTAACATGTGTTACACAGAACACAAGATTTTGACAACCAGCTGCCACATTGAAAGGCTCACAACTGAGCTACTGATACACGAAAACCAGTCAAATGTAAGAAACTATAGTCAAGGTCAATATGTCACACTACCTTTAGGCAGATATAGCCAGTTTGGGACATCACTAATAATCGCATACCAACTTGGACAAAAAGAAAGCATACTTTCTCAATTAATCCAAGCAGTATAGTAGTTTAAGATAAATTAATTTCCAAACTTTTTCTTGGTATATAACTGATTACAAAATTCAACAAAAAGGAATGGTTTGGACATAAGCAAGCATTCGCTGGCACCTGAGAGATCTAATTTTAGTCAGGAATGGCCAGTTTGTCAGACATATATATGTAATGAGAGAGAGACCACATAAATTGATAAATAATTAATGTCCTATGAAGATTTTCAACAGAAATTATATGGAAAGAATAACGGGAGAGGGGGTCCTTAATATTTCTGGTATTGAAGACTTAGTTATGAAATTTTAAAACAGTGTCTTTTAGACTGCTTTTATATAATTTTGCAATATATAAAGAGAATTTGATTAAGAAGCTAATTTGTTAACTATAAATTAACGTCATTATCAAGTTTTACTTGAGTTTTTGACAGTAAACTGTAATCAGAAAATGTTTTGGGACTGTTCAGTTAGCCAGAAATAATTGATGAATCACAAAATGTTGCAACCAGCAATAGTTAATACATTGCACACCGTAAACATTTTTTGCCATTTATTTCAAATAATACATATGCTTGGTTTAGAAGGATTTGACTAATGAATTTATTTGAGAATTCCATACAAGGGACATGAATGAGCACTGTATAAAAAGAAAGGCCCTTGAAAAAGAAAAGTTGGACAAAGAAAGCAAATTTGATTCAAATTTTAATGATGAACATGTGAGTTTGAAAGACTTATTTCATTTCCTTTGAGATTGATGTCTAAAAAACTGTCCTTTATGATACTTTCCTTGCATATATCAAGAAAATTGTATAACTTCCTGGAAAACATAGCTATAAGAATCATTTAAATCCTAACCTTTTCAAGTTCATATGACGAAGAATACACAAAACCAGCAATTTGAATGGTTATATATTTTTTTCAATGCTCTTAAGAAAATTAACTTTCAGAATAATTAAAATTCTAAAAAAAATAAGTCTTCACTTTTATACATAGTATAGTTATTACTTAATAATATTACATTCCCCATCCCTAATTTTAGAAGACTACTGATAGTTTGGCAACTTATTTTGAGGTTACCAATTACACAAGGGTCACTATATACTTGAATTTAACCATATTTTTATTATGAATTATACCATATACATAAAACAATTTGAAAAGCCAACAACAGTACAATTAGACATTTTAATTACTCATTTTGGTACTTATGTATTACTGCAAAATCCCCAATGTTCAAGATAACTCGCCAAGTTGGCATCCCAATTTTGTATGCGCTGAATTGGCTATCATGTGCTTCATTTCATATGTCACCAATAGGTTGTGATAATACGTAAGTACCCCCATTTTTTAAATCAATCAACCTATTATTCATCAAAAATTTCTTTAACGCTTTGGAAAAATATACAAAAGATTTTATGCACTTAACTGTGAAACCTATGCACAGCAAACTAAATAATAATATAACTAATTTTTCAGTTCAAGTACAAATGCTTTTAAATAAGATATATCCACAATTATATGAAGAATTTTTGAAAAAGGATCATTAATACAATATAGAGAATTAGGAAGTAAAAAACTTCTTAAGAAAACCCACAGGGATTATAAATACAAGAATTGTAGAATACTGCAGGCAAAAATTAAAACCTAAGATTAAAATACATACACAGATAAAATTCTAAACATCATCCAGTGACTTTTGTGGATGTTTCTATTTTTGAGAATATTTCAGTAATTCGACTTCATTTAAGTGACAGAAATGTTTAGTAGTTTAAGATAATAATGTTTTTCAAAAATAATATTTAAAATGCGAGAATTATTCAAAAAAAATTTTTTTTTAAATATTTGCTGAGAATGCTTTTTTGAATAAAAAAAAAACAACAAAGCAACACAATTCATAATTTTTCACTTTTTTTTAAAGTTTTGCAACCAAACTACTGCAAAATCTAATGATAACCGAAAAACTATTTCTTTTTATTCCTGATGTTTTTTACATCTGACTTACCAATTGTTTAAATGACACCAATTACCAATATTATTAAATTTTATGATTTACGAAGAAACAATTTTGCATCTCGTATCGCCGTGAAAAACCAAAACATTGCCAGATCTTTATGATTATGATTTATTGTACTAATAATCGATTATTTCAAAAGGCTGTTGAATTTCAACTTGACTAAAAGGATTGTTACTGGTTACATCAAATAATCCAGTAAAAAAAGAACCACTTTGTACCTTTGTGGATAACGAACAAAATAAAATCATTTACAAAATTTTAATAAGCTGTTACTCCCGTTATTTGACAATGGATAAAATTTGACGTTCTGAGTCCTAAATCAATCGACAGTATAATGTTAATATTAAGCATTAAAATGGAAAAATACTAATATTAGGATATTCAAATAATAATTTAAATTGGAACAATAACTTTTTGCTGCAAACATTCCAATCAATCAATCAAAACTATTGCTTCACTTTTTTTTTTTTTTTTATTTGAATTAAATCTCAGTATTAATTTTTTGCTACAACTGGAGACACAAATCTACCAGATTATATATTTGGATTGAATTTTAACAAAATATATAAAGTCAGTTAAAATAAAGTTTGACCACTTAACACCTCTTTTTCATTTGAATTTATACACTTAATTAAAAATATCTGACAATAGTTTTTCTCAAATTTTCTGAGTATTTTTTCTAAGAAAAACTTCTTTATTGCTGAATTTTTTAAAACGGTTTAAAAGATTATTTCTGTAAGAAAAAAGGTTAATTTGTTAGCTATGAATAAGATGGTCTACCGTATTTATCACCTCTTGCCTTTTACCATGACAGAGGTTGTGATAAGTTTCAAGATTTGCCTGAAAACTTTAATATTTTACTAAAAGAATTATTTTGATACTAAAAGAGATAACCATTTATTTATTTGTTGATATAAATTCTATCATAGTAATGTCTTTCATACCATGGTGAAAACATATTTCGATTTGGTTTGTCTGTAACTCACAGATCCAAGATTTTCGGTGTCCATGTCAACTTAAAAATATGTATTTGAAGATGCACTTTTAATTTCTAACAGTCAACAAATAGAGAAATTTAATGGGACAATTTTTAAATAATCAAGATTTTAAAAGAAAATCTCATCAAATAGCTTTTACCTTACAATTACGCTTTATATCAGTAAACGATAGCCAATCGAAAATTTTTTCATAAAAGCTTGAAGTTGCTACATGGTGTTAAATATTTAGTGAGTGAATGTTAACATTGTGCTATTCAGCTACACAAGGGCTTTTGGCGACGGACCACATAATTTTGAACCATGGTCAAGTGACGTGCACGACACCTGAGCTGCTCCCCCCTCTCCTAACTACCACACCAATGGGAGGACGTTAGAGCTCTCGATAGATTTAGCATGCATCGCGGATCTTAAGTGGCACTGGGCTCGAACTCGTGACAAGGCTAGCCATGATCCGATACCTTGACCACTCGGCCATTAAATATTTAGATGTGAATATCACGATTCGTTAAAATAAATTTCGCATCATATAAATTCTAATATATATTATGGCTTTTCTTGCTGCAGTAGAGATTTATAGGTCCCTTCATAAAATATCTATTCAAATCTCACTAAGTTCTTCATTAAAATATGGATATTTAAAGTGAAGATTTTATAGAATATGCTTTGAAGCATCCGAACAAAATAGGATTGTTCTTTATATTAGTCTGTTTTAAGTGTTTTCATTCATATATATATTTACATTGAATCCGTATTGGGTGAAACATCAGTCTCAAGCAAAAGAAAAAAAAATTCCTATATCATATCAAATTTTTTAACCATTGTAATAAGATATTCACTTATACTAAACTTTTTAATAATTCAAACATTTAATACAAATAAAATAATCCCCAAGAATTAAGAATTTTCATGTTTAGCATGAATGTCTTTAG
>BMAV01022003.1:97206-114347 GCA_019973955.1 Trichonephila inaurata madagascariensis
CATCTGTCAAAAAATAATTCCCTTTCAAAAAATGTTACTCTTACAAAAATTGTTGCTTACCCACCCCCCCCCCCCCCAAACAAAGTAAATTATCAATATAGAGTATCAGTATCAGCAATTAAGCCTAAGCAATTTCATCATAGGTATTTAAAATATTACGAAGTTTCTTTTAAATTTTAACCTAGGCCATTTTATGTGAAAATGCCAATACTAACATAAATTTTCTAAAAATTATTTTATACATCGTTTTTACAGTATTACAAGAAAAAGTTGAAATTATGCTGGTTAAAGTTATAAACAGAATATTTGATAAATTATCTTAATATACTTATCAATACTATGACTATACCTGCATTTAAAAACACTAATTAGAACATGTGAATAATAATCAAATTCTAACTATTTCGCATATGATTCTAAAATTATTATAAGATGCTTTAAGCTGCAAATATAGGGACTGTTTTAGGAGTTGCCATTTCCTTCGCTTTCTTCGCCTTTTCACGGATTTTATCTTTATCTAGGAAAGATGACGTTTTGTTTTCCACATGAACAGATGAAGGATATTTATTTGCCAGAACATATTCCAATCCTTTACAAGTTTTCTGAACATTTTTCTGGAATCTGCGGATCATATAAGACTCAATGAAATTAGGTAAATACAGTTTTGATTTCCCAATCCAAGCTTTTCTTTCTATAATAGTATTATTTTCTTCTTTCTTCCTGTAGCAACACTCTTCCTTCACCTGTGCAATAGAAGTGCCAAAATTCCAAGTGTAAGTCTTTATTGTCTGTTTTTTAGGATCAATGAATGATTCTTCTATAATAGGTTCATTTTTAATTGAAATATTATAACCAAAGGACGAAAATCTGACCGTTTTGGTTAGAAGTCTTTTAGTGTGGAGTACTCCATTTTCAACTTCACGGGAAAGTACATCTTCCGTTCGAACATGTTTGCTGAATGGATTTGGATAACGTAGCCAGAAAACATCTGCTATTTGTAACCAGGAGTATTGGAAAACATCAGAACTTTCAAAAAACTTCATTGTAATTGTTTCAGATTCACCTCACCTACTTGCGGAATTCACGTGTAGATATTTCAGAAAATGAAACTATTTTGAGTGCATTCTAATCAATTAGCAATACTTTTACTAGTTATTACGAAAAAAGAAAGAAAGTATATAATATAATTCAAAAGAAAGTTTGTTTTTAATTAATACCGGCAGCCGGTTTATACCTGGATAGAACTAGAAAATTCCTAGAAAAGAAGTGACGAAAAAGTAAACAAAGATATATTTGGTTATCACTGTTGCCATTTCATATGTATCTAAGAATATGTAATAATTCTGTTTAAGACAATGCTTTTTTTTTGGCTATAAAGTTCATATTTATTAATGAAGTTTTCAATAAACTTTTAAATTTACTGCTTATACTTCAGTATATTTTATAATTAAGAAGCAATTTCTAATTTTTGATTTTCTGGTTGCTTAGGTACAACTCATCTCTACTTTTGTGTTTATGTCGATAAACACGCGAACGAAAACATAATTTGTATGTGGTGGTAAGCATTTCCTATCATGATAAGTGATTTATTTCTGAGATTGTTAATATAAATTTCGCTTTTTAACAATATTTTGTAAGACTTATCTTTGAGTTTCTTTAAAATCCTGAACTGATTTAAATATTACTCCAAGGGATAAAAAATATTTTTAAAGTAACTTTTGAATAAGAAAACAATCCACACTGGATCAAGTGTAATATAGGGGGGGGGGCATTTTTTGATTTGACGATTTTTATCTAACTGTCATGGTGAGATATTATATTCATTCTAAAATAAATAATAAATAATTCCGAAAAAAAGCACCTTGGCGACCACTTTTAGTCGTCAAAAAAAGGACTGCGCCAAGTGGCCCCCCTATACTACACTTGAACCGCTGTTATGATATCATGGTGCGATTTCCGATCCACTAATTTGGCTGCGGTGACATTAATACGTGAGTACCATATTATCAACTGGATTAAAATGTAGTATAAGGGCCACTTGGAGCAGTCCTTTTTTCTTTTTTTGGCGACTAAAAGCGGTCCCCAAGGTACTTTTTTCGGAATTATTTATTTTAGAATGAATTCGATATCTCACCATGACATTTAGATAAAAATCGCCAAATCCGAAGAAATATCACCAAATCCAAAGTCCGCCGAGCGGGCGGGCGGGGGGAGCCCATAACAGCAAATGAAAACAACAACAAACAGATTCTTACGTGTTTTATTTGAGAAAAGAAAAAAAAAAAAAAAAACAGTCATATTTTGGCAGAAAGTGGTAAGGTTCACATAGTGCCTATTTGCGACAGTGACGCTAATATGTATGTACCATAAATGCATTTGATTCAAAAACTTTCTGCTGTACTATTTATGGTACTTATTGGTTTTAAGGACCAGTGGCTGGCAACTGCTTTTCCGAGGTGTTGTCAATACTAATCTTATCAGACAAGATACATTCTCTTTAAACTCAATTGCAGTACAGAATTTGGCTTGTTTTCTATGTACTGCCATGTGTTTGGTTTCTAGGTCCTTTTAGCCTATAAGTACTCCATTTATACCTGTAATTTTTCACAGAAATTATCTAAGTCATTAATTATCAAGAAATTTCTAGATTTTTCGATTTAAAGAAATTTTTTTATACCACAAAAAAAACGAACTATTTTGTTTTGACGGAGAAAAGTTTTACTATTAAATGGGCATTTGTATTTTTGTTAAAATAATTAAAATTGGTACAGTAATACCTTGACTTACACAAACTCGGAGTTATGCGATTTTCAAATCTTGTTGATTTGTCTTTTGTTCAAGTACTACACAGCTTGATTACTCACTTAAAAAAAATGGCTTAAAATAAATTTAGAAGTGAATAGTAATGATAAGCTCAAATAAATGCATGAGCAATAGCTAGACATTAAAAAACTTGAGTCCTTAGACACAGTTCAGGCAGGTGGGAGATTGACAGAAGGCCTCAGTTTAATTGAAAAGGGTTACAAATTTTAGAAAATTTAGACTCCAACAAAGAGCGTATTTTTTCAACCAAACGAGAAATAAAATATTAGTAAGCTACAAGGAAATTTTATGGTAGGAAAAAATTCTTAGGGATGGCAGACTACTATATTAGATTTTATGAAACCTTCTGCATCAAATTAACTTCAGTTTGAATTTGTGTTATCTAAGATTTTACTAAACATTTTTTTTCGAAATGATTTTCATTCTTCTCCGGCCCAAACTATAAATAACTTATATGTGAAATTATATTCTGACTTATACAGTTATCACTCAGTCCCACCTATTGTGTAAGCTTGGGGTATTATTGAACTTATGTATTATTCCGTCTACCAATTTTGCCTGATAAAAAGTTGTCACCAAATGCAATCATCATTATTGTTATGAGCATGTAAAGGAATAGAGTTTTTCTCTACTGCCTGCATATCGCAACATTTGTCAATATCTTTTGATTTGAAGGAATTGGTTGATTATATTATAGAAATTATATTATAATACTAATTAATAATTCAGTGTAATGTGAAAAAAATTAATAAAAATTCTTCTTACAACTTGTATGTAGATTATAATTTAGATCTTGATTTTAATTGCTTTAATTAATTGTTTTTTCTTAGTTGCTGGGAATTGCAATATTATTTTTGTCTACTGATGGTTGTGTTTATTTTATGGCAAATGCCTGATTTCCATAACAGTGAACTTGAATAGAATAATCTAATTTAGTTCGTAATGCATATTAGAAGCTGTTAAACTAAAAAAAGTTCAATTAATGTGATATGTTAGCTACACCAGTTAGAAAGTAACTAACTTTAATCAAATAGAGGGACTATGTAAGGATAATAGAAAGGAAATTTTTGATTAAACATTGAAATTTTTTAGTATAAATATTTTGATTTGTACTATACATATTTTTTAAGATTGTAAAACAAAGTTACAAATGATTTTATTTTGAATTATTTCACAGATAATAATCACTTGTAATATCTATACTGTATTGCTAAAATTCCAATGGATTATTCTTAACAATGAATTCCAAATTTACGTGATAAAATATTTTTCTTCTGTTCTGTAAATTTGCTCCCAATTAGAATTATTAAGTCTGTATTTAAGTCAGACTCATCTCCTATGTTTTGCCATTTCTAGCTACTTGTGTTATATTACAGATGAGTACCATGTACTTTTTAGTACTCATTTTCTTTGAATGGCATTTTATGTGTGTGGGATATATAAAAATACATTTTTTTCCTTTCATATGGGGCTGTGAATTGGTAATTACCATTGCAGACCTAGTATATTCCCAGGGAGCTGGTATAATTTTTTAGTGTAGTACCATATAGTTGGATAGCAATTGCCACTATGTAGTTTTAATGCCCAGTTTCCTCCCCAGAGAAAGGCACCTCAGCTCTGACAATGCATAATTGTACAAGTAATTTAATTTTGCTGAGAGCACCCAAGGCACTCTACGGATCTTTAACATGCTGTATAATCATACAACACAGACACTATCTATTTTTTTCATTATAAAAATTCACCGACTTAGGTTGAACTTGCAAACTTGGGCTTACAAGGCCAGCACCTAACCAATTATGCCACCCAGCTGGCTATAAAAATACATATGTCTTGGGATTAAAAAGGTGAATTAAATCAGTTAATTATAAGATTATGTACTGGAAGTTTCCAAATATGTATATTGCTTCATGATAAGTTAGGAAAATAAAATAAATTGCAGCTAAGAAATTGTTTAATTCTTAAATTATTATAGGATTATACATGGTGTATTTTTTATTACAATTTAATCTCTTCTTATTCATACAGAATCTGTTGAATTTATAAATAAATAACAAGGCTATGTTTACTCAAGCTCACCTATTTAGATTTGGACTTGTTAACTCCTTTGATTCTGTGTTATGTACATCTGCTCCAGTAACTGGAGGGCATCTTTTTGATGAGTAACATGTTTCCTCTCGGTTACCGAATATTTGTTGGATGAATCTCGTGAAAAGGTACAGAAGTGAGTAACAGGAAGTGACGTAAATGTGCGCTGTTTGATTTGACCAATGAGTGCACATGATGGTGTCTCTTCGTTACCCTCGCATGATAGTATCTCTTCACTACCCTTGCATCGGGTCCAACTCTAGTAGTTGTTTTTTTAATATTGTTAAAGTTAGAATTTTTCAAAAGATTCAAATTTTTATTCACGATAAACATACGATTAAACTATATTAATAATTATATTTACTGTTAACCATCTGACAAAGTTCAACATTCTTAAGAAAATGCGAGTAAGTAATATGGAATTATTCGAATAAATATTTTGGTGCATATCTTTTTCATACTTTGAGGTTAATTCCTCACAATACAATATTTCAATATTGTGATTAAAAGAAAGTTTTCTCGATTAAGGAAACTAATTAATTACAAGGGTAATTTTGGTTTTCTATAATATTTCTAATTTTTAAACATTTACCAAGCTAATTAAATTTTCATGACTTTGTAATTTGCAGAGATGGGTAAATCCAGAGCAGAATATATGCGAAATCCAACTCCAGTAGTTGTTTTTTTTATATCGTTAAAGTTAGCATTTCAAAAGATTTGACTTCTAAAACTTGATTTCGTTTTCTTACTCCACTTCGCAAATACCAGCAAGTCTTATTCAGGATAAACTTACAATCCTTATGCTCCATTGTCAAAGTCTCAGGGCTTGTTGTGTATGAAATCTGAGGTTGTATTTATATGTATAAACTATATTAATACTATACTAAACTATATTTGCTGTTAAGCATTTGACAAAGTTCAACTTTCTTAAGAAAATACAAGTAAGTAATATGGAATTATTCGAATAAATATCTTAGTGCGTATCTTTTTCATACTTTGAGGTTAATTCCTCATAATACAATATTTTAATATTGTGATTTAAAAAAGTTTTCTCAATTAAAGAAACTAATTAATTGCAAGGGTAATTTTGATTTTCTATAATATTTCTAATTTTTAAACATTTACCAAGCTAATTAAATTTTTGTAATTTGCAGAAAGAGGTAAATCCAGAGCAGAATATATGCGAAAATATCGGCAAAAAAAACGTGATGAAAAATTAAAAACTGGAGGAGTACAGCCGAAAAAAATTGCACGTAATTCAACTCAACGCAGCAGAGATTTTCGGGCACATGTAGCGAACCAATTCTCTCACGAACATCAACAGCTGTCCTAACTATTGCTATACCAAATCAGTTTGTCAGTCATGCAACTTTATGATTGTCATCATTGCCATTATATCATAATCCGTCTACATCAATAGCGTTTGTTTCTGATACGGGCCCTGCAGCCATTTGCATAAATAGGCTAAGTGCATAAAAGTCACCAGTGATTGATGATCCCTTTATGTTACATCTCATAATTTCATCATATTCTGCACATGACAAAACTTTAGTGAATTGCATACATAATTTTGTATTTATGTTTTAAAATATTCTCTGTTTGTTTTCTTTATAATTGTGTGTTTTTGCAACAATACAACTTCATTGCCAATATTTTTACTCTGACTATATTTTATACTGAATATTTCCAATACTGACTCTAGGTGGCAGTTGTAATAGAAAAGTACAAAATAGTATTTTTTAGTGCAAATTTGTGTTTTTATGTGAAATGATAATGGATGAAATATGTTTTATTTCTTAGTTTCTGCCAAATATTAATTAAGTTTAGTAACTTTTTTTTTGCACTCTCTTTTTGAACATAATTATTGCATAATACATTCATTGCAGTAAATTTTATTCAATATCTAAGAAATGCAGATTGAAGAAAACTCACCAATATGTGAAAACTATTTTACTATCAAAAATGAATTTTGTTGTAAATTTATGTGATTTGGCAGAGCTTATAAAAGCCTTTTTTAAAAATTATTAAATATTATAATAACATATTTTGTAAAACAAATGATTAATTTATATTTAATTGCAATGTTCTGTATGATTTTCAGATTCAAAGAATAAACAAGATGGAATACATAAAACATATTTTAAATTATTGCTGATCATTCTGCTTAATTTCTTAGGTTATGCAATAACAGGAGAAATTTTTTCTTCAAGAAATTAAAATAACAGTAATTTGAAATAATAAATTTTAACAAGTATTTAAATCTCTAAGATAATAATTTTAAAGTCTGTTAAAGAAAAAAAGAGATATGTTTTATTTATTTTTTTGTGGTATTTGTGTATAACCATTTTCAGTGTTTTTCATCAAATATATGCAATAAAATTTTTCTAAAAAACTTTATTTATTGTGTATAAGTTTTATTTTTTTTTTTCAGAACTCTTTTACAGTAAAACTGTGACATCTGCTTCCAGAATTAATTATATCCAATTTTAAAATTTATCATATTACTTTCTATTTTTTGTTAAATTATCTTATATTTGCAAGTAGTGTAATATTCATTGTATGTATATTATTTGTTTCTATATAAAATAAAAAAAACAGTATGTTTGATTTTAATAATTTTATATTTAAATAATTTTTGCGTTATTTTCTTTGTTACTGAATGTATATGTATTTTTATATTGCTTATTTAGTTAGATAACATTTTATATTAATATATTGCTTAGAGCATTTATTTTATATAATTTATTTAATCCAGATTCTGAATTTATTTTGTTTTTCTTTCATAGTTAGAGTTTTAGTTGTCTTGCAAATGCTTTCGAATTATTTTATATAGAAGTTTTATATATAGTTGTATATTTTGTATAGAAGATAAATGTGTTTTAATATTGTTGAATAAATTGGAACTATTTTTCATTGCTTTTATACATACAGTAAGACCCTGCTTAACGCGGGGTATACGTTCCATCAAAGTAGAGTGTAATATGAAACAGCCTTAAACGAGGTTATATCATCATGTAAATAATAGGGTTAGGGGAAGATGGGTAAAAAATTGGCCAGGTGTTTTACCATTAAATTTCTTAATTATGTGTTTTTTAAAAATAAAACAAAAATGTATTTCTTACAAATATAGAAACAAACTAAATGAATTTACATATAAAAATAAACAAAATTCTTAGTCAGTATGTTTACATTTCAGATCATATAGTATCTTCTGCATTTCCGATTTTCTGCCTTTTTATCAAGAAGGCATCTAATGCAATTTGCATTTTCCTTTTGCGCTCCGTAAAAAGTTGTTGGTAAGAGGATAAGGCATTCATAACGCCCCGTCTTGCCTTTGAACTCCTGTCAAAATTTGTTCCTGCTTTTTCTTGCTGCTTTATTTTCATGATAAAAACTAAAAACTATAATATTTGTTACTGTAGTAATCATTATATAAATTTATACTGGCAGTAACGTTAACAAATGTTTGCAACGATAAAAATACGTCCGTGTAACACCGCTGGAAAGAAGAAACACAGATAAACTGCTTCGGATATCGGGAAGCCTACCGTTGTGTGTAATTTCGGGGAATCCCACAATTCAAATAAAAGGGTGTTGAACCAAAACAGCGTTAAGTGGGGTCTTACTGTACATCTATAGATACATAATTTTCTTTATTTCTTTTTCATGTTTATTGCTGTTTTTTAAGATTTTTTTTTTATCTGTTACTATTTTCAACTATAATTTTATTGCTATTACTCTGATTATATATAAAAAAACAGATAATTGAATTTTTATAATTTCAGCTCATCGCTATCCTTGTGATATGTGTGGCAAAGTGTACAGCCAAGCAGGAACTCGCAATAGACATAGGAAAAGTCATTTTACAGATTCCTATAAATGTTGGATATGTACATCTCAATTTAAAAGGGAGGATACTTTAAAACAACATGTTCGAGGGGTACACGGAGTCTCTGCTTAAATGATTAACCCTTTTTTGGCAATTCATTATATATTGTAGCTATAATATGTATTGTTGATTTTGAAAATATTAGTTTTTTAAAATGTGAGACAGGTGACGTAAATAAAGAATTTTTTAAAAAGTTCCTGTGTGAAACCTATATGAGACTTTATCCTTTTAACATTAAAGCTATCTAAGTTGTATTTATACTTATTTTTTTTATCTATGGCAGTCAAATGACCGCTTTTCAAATAAACATTGTATTCTTTTCTAGTTGATTATAAATAGTACTGGATTTATCATGAGCTATAGAACTTAAAATTTTTGTCATGTAATAATTAAAAAACTTATTTTTTGGATTTTAGGCATTTATGTTTTCAGAAAGAAAAACATAAATTGAAAATTTTTATTTTACTTCAATAATTTGCAGAGTTATTATTATTCAAATAAAAGTAAAATTTATTCGTCGTCATATAGTTTTCACATTTTATCAAAAATACACTCCTTACTTTGCCCTTTATAATATTGTTTTTCACATATCCTGTTAACCCTATTATTTTTCTGAAAATAGTATGAAGCAAGGATCTACCAGGCTCAGAACCTTCTCGCATTTTTTTTATTGAACAGTTCCAACAAATGAAACTTCAGTATTCTAATCCATTTCTTTCTCTATACATTCATCTTCAAAATTAGAGAACAATAATCTGTTCGTCCCCTAAACGTATTCAGAATGATTCTGTTCCTCATTATCTATATTGAATTACTCAGTCATTGTGTCTGATAGATCATATACAGCAGTGCTTCCCAACCTTTTTATCGCCACAGGCTAGTCAACTTTTGATAATTTTACTGCTTTCCACCAAGGGGTAGGGGACATTGATTGTTTATATTTTGGATTGTTTTGATTTAATAACTTTAATTTAATTTTGATTTAAATATGCCTTCAGAATAAAATAATGAAAAAATATGAAGTAATTTAATATGGAAAGTTGCACAAACTTGAGAAAAATACACTGCAGTAAATAAAATGGAAATAATTTGATGTTCCTTGTGTGGCCTGGTACCATTTGGTCCATGGACCGGTACTGATCCAGGAGTTGGGGACCATTGATATTACCCTCAGAATTTTCTTCATCTATTTAAAAGCACATGGCTCTTTTAAATTATTTATTTCTTCCCATAATTTCCTTTAAATTGACGTTTTAAAGGTAATTTTTTGAATTTGTGTTTGAATAATACATTAATAAAATACAAAAGTTACTACTAAACTATTTTTATTTATTAATGACCCTAAGTGTGAAGCCTATTATTGTTACCAATAGACTTGTCCACATCCTAAATATTTGTAATAATTATTATTTTGCCTTGGGGGTTACCACCAGCTGGTGCTCAGTACCTTGTATAAAATAAATTGTATGTAAATAAAATTGACTGCCATTCTCTAGAAAAATTTGGAAGTTTGAAATTTCAATGCAAATAACTTTATAAAATTTTATATATTTTCCAGTGGTCAGAAGAGAGAGATCAGTCATAGTAGATAGTGGTACATATGATTATCAGGAAAAACAAAAGAAGAGAGATAGATGTATAAAAGTTAAGTAGCTATATATTATAAAAAGAGTCCTGTAGTAAATGTGAGAAAAACGGAAACCTGGAATTTAAAAACTTTACTTAGATTCTTAAAAGCGGTCATTTGACAGCATTGGAAGTTTTAGTATTGAATCAAATGCTGATTTTAAATTGGTATCTTTAACTTTATAACCTGTACGTTTTTGCTTAACTGTGTTATGGAATAATAATCGATAAATCAAAATATTTGCAAAACTTTTATTTTTTAAATAAAATATTTATGTCATGTTTAACATTAATTATTCATATTTTAATGTTTGTACAAAGTATGCATGTGTAATATGCTGTTAAACTGCATTAGTAGAATAATTTATTGTAGATAAAATGTTCTTTATATCAAAATATTAATAAATTATATTATATGAAGTATAATATTTATTATTGAAAATATCTGTGATTGATACAATTTTATGAAATGAGTACTTGCCTTAAGTAAGCTTTCTTCAAAGTTTAACCTCTTTCATCCTCTTAACAGGAAAAAATTATTTCATAAAATGTTAGGAGCTGTATATAGAAAATATAATTCTTAGGATTATTTTTATGTGAAATTTTATTAAAAAACATTTTGTTTTGTTTTAAGTTATATTTTTATGCTATTATCCTGTACAGTATTGTAAAATATTCATGGTTTAATGTTCTAATAATAGGAAATATGTGTTGAGAAATGTGTGCTTAGATGCATTTTTAAATGCACTAAAAACAAAGTTTCAAAAGATGATTATTACATTAAAAAACTAAGAGTTTCAATAAAAAAAATCATTATAAATTTGACTAATTTTCAGAAAAAATTGTTCTAAAATCTAACAAAAAATTTTTCAATACATTCCATTAACTAATATTTGTTTGATAAAATTCTTTTCATGATCTAACTACATGAAAAATGATAGTAAAATTCTAATCTAATATTGTAAAATTATGGAAAAAATTCTTTATTTTATATATAAGGAAAAAATTCCATACAAACCAAAAACAAAAGCAAACATAGATATGAAAGAGGAGAAAGAGCAATTTTTTACACCTTTACTAAAAATATATAAATCACGTTGATATTTTTTATTAAGAGTGTATTGTATAACATTTTTTATCTGAATATATGTATATGCTGTAAAAATTTTTAATGCAAGAATTGCTTTGAATAGATTTTATGGTAATCAAATATTTCAAAATTATTTTTTGGTTCAGTTATTTTGTGCTTTAACTTATTATACTAGCACTTAAAGTACATTCTTGAGAAAGAATGAAGAGAAGGATTATTGTCTTATTGATCCATTTCTCTCGATCAGTAAAGTCGAATTTTTTTTAAGCAATAAGCTTATTTTTTAAAAAAATTACATTTTCATTGAATTTAAGTACTATTTATTTTATATGAATTTAAAGTCCTTTGGGAATTTGATTGATTGAGTGATGCTGAAGAGTTCTATCCTTCCTAAATCTTTCTGTAGAAGGGCTGTTAATGTTAAATATGTCAAAGCCTTAAGTCCTCACCGTGATGTGGTATATAATGGCCCTGTTGTAACTTCAAAGGGGACATTAATACACAATCTATCAGTTGGCTTGTGAAAATTAGGGAAGCAGGTTATCCACTTAGTGTCGTCGTTTTCACTTGACCCTCAAATAAAATTATAAGATTTGTGACTAATAATCATTTTTTGTTGTTTTTTAGCATTGCATTAATAAAGTACATTTAAAACTTATATTTTATTATAAATAGAATTTTTATTTATTAATATATTGTGATATGAGTATATTACATTTTATGTATCATCTTTGGAATGTAATGAATTGTCTTAGTTGTATTTCATGTTATTTCTTACTCGTGAAGTTACTTAACTGCATTGTTGGTCTTAAGTTAACATTTATTAGTGAATTAAAGTATATAAAAATTGAAGTGAGAATTAAAGTGCAAAAGAAAACTTTTTTAAGTTTTAATTTCTGATAAAATTGTTATAACTCAATTTAATTCAGATTTTAACTCCCTAATTCTGTTAAGTGAATTTCATGGGAAATCATATTTATTTGCAAATTTATTTTGAGTACTTCTGTCATCGTTTGTGAGAAATGTATATATATATATATTTCCCTTTTCATTTTTGTTCATCTTTTTAAAATTGTTCTCTTTTTGTGTTTTTTATGGTAATGTGATGCTGCAAAGGAGTTTACTGCCTTTTTTGGTGTTTTGTTCACATTTTCAAGATGAGATTAAAATTAAGACCTCAATATTAACTGAAACTGATGCAAGATACATTTTAAATATTATTTTTTTCTTTAGGTGAAAAAAAATGTAATGATTGTATTTGCACTATTCTAATCTATTAAAATTTCCATGTATTTTTTTGTGTCATTATCATGCAGAGTTGTTTTTAATATTCTTGAAATTTTCATTTGTGTTTTGTGTATTTTCATATTTTGTGAAATAAAAATTACACTGTATACTCTAAAATTTTGTATTCATTTATTTCAATTCTAATGAGATTGTTTATTATGTATAAGTTAATTGCTTTCAATTCTAGTATGTTTATATTTTTAATATTTGGCTTTGATATTTTGTAGTTTGATTTTGTGCAATTATCAATTATGAAAATATGAAGGTCTTACATTTATCTTTATAATCTTAATTAACATTTGGAGTTTCTTATTCATGCATTCAACCATCTTAAACCTGTTGGAAATAATATGTACTTCAAAAAAATTGTCAAAATTGTGTCTAATTTCATTTGCATTGATTTTTGTTTAAATATCAAGATACTACTAAATGACCATTTATTGATTAGGAATATTAGATTAATTGAGAATGTTATATGTTAAAAATTAGTCGCAGTTAAAAAAATACTTAACTAAAAGACTTCTGAATATTTTTCAAGTAAATGGCAAAATTTTTAATTTCAGCACCTTTTAAATGTGCCTAGAAAGTTCAGATACCTGTAAAAAATGTTAATTAAAAAAATAACTGATATGAAGTAAGTCCAGGTTTAAAAAAAATTTTGTCTTGGAACTTTTTATACTTTATAAATCATGACTTTCCATACATATAAATTATAACCAATACATTGAAGAATTTTTATAGGTGCTGCTTTAATAGAAAATTAGTAGAGCTTGTGTAAAAAATATATGCATGTTATAAATGTTTTTCTTTTGTGTTTCAGAATTTTTAAACTTTTTTAACTAATCGTCATTACAAAAATTTTCTATTCTTGCTTTTATGTTGTGTTTTACATAGATTTTCCAGTTGGTATAAAATGGCTAAATGATTTATGGCCTAAAATATATTTGTGGTTAAAATTAAGTATTGGGTGCCTTTTGACTATTTTTTGCCCTCTTTCAATTTAGGCACCAAACTAATTTAAGGTTTACCAAAAAAGTTAACGTCATAAAAGGGTCAAACTAAAAATGTTTTCTTAAATTATAAATTACTATAGAGTAAGAAAAATTGCCAAACTTGGTTTCCGCTTTATATTTTAATTTAACCTAATTGCCTATGATTCAAGAATATGTGGCCACCATAGCCTGGGTCTCATAGTCACAAACTCGTGATTTCGTGCCCTGGTATTACTGAAGATAAGCCCTGTGCTGGGGCTGATGCAGGCTAAATTTGTCGAGACTCAAAGTCTTCACATTGCCCTGGTATGGTGTGCTAGCTCATGTATCATTCTCATCACTTGACTATGGTTCAATATAAGGCACATTGTCTGTGGTTAGCAGTTCTTTGTCTCAGACGAAAATAGATAATTCAAAGCATCTAACCCCAGAACAAAGTTTGGGGAAAGAGGCCAGTTCCGATATCGACCTCGTGATCTAATCATTTGGTGGCTCAAAATTCTAATACATTGTTGTAGTTGGTAGGGTCCTTATGTTGTTGTTGTTGTTGTCTTGTCCAAGTGGTGCAGAGAAATCAGATGGCTCTGAAGGCTTCCAAAACGACCCTTGCAATGTCAAAGACCTTTGGCGAATAAAGCAGTTGATGGTTCGTAGGGTTTTAGTTTAAGTTGTGGAATTCAGGTAATATATAGGGGGACAACTAAAAATATGATTAGAGGAGAAAGTTGAATATCAGAACAGTGAGGAAGGAGGAAAAAGTATTGTAACTTCTTTGGCCATCAGGGGATATTCCCATCCCTTTAAAGTGTCTTGTATGTAGTCTAGTTATGATGTTGAGAATTATGCGGTTGCAATTAAGATCTGTGGAATGAAGTGTTTCGTAACTGGATGGGAGGTGAGTTTACGTCTGGCTATTGCATCAGCATCAGTAAGGGCCAGTAGCGCACACAGGAATTTTTCAAGGGGGGAGGGCGAAAATTCACCATTCTTGTATCAGGCTCCTTTTGATTTTGTCGATTTTCGGGAACAAAACACAGTAAAAAACTAATTATTGAATAAATAATTAGCATTAATTAATAAAATTAATCATTAATTACAAATACTTAATTAAATTTTACGTACTATATACTTAAATTTATAATCAATCGGAAAAAAAATCAAGGGCCTTGGGGGGATCCGGACCCCAAGACCCTCCCCCCCTTCTTGTGTGTGCCACTGGTAAGGGCTATTGGAAAGTTGAGGGGAATTTCGAGCCAAGGTTATTATCCTGTGCTCATTGCCGAAGATGTCACCGTGGGCCGATATCCATTTCAGATTTCAAGTTCTATGGGTTCCAACTACTCTGTTTATAAGGGCAATTATATCCTAGTTTAGTTGAGAGCTATCACTCTTATCGAGCATAAATAGGGCATAAGCAGAGTGTTTTACAATAAATAAAAGAAGTACATCTTTTGTTAAAAGATTCGACCTTGTTAAGTTTTTTTTGGCAGGAAAAACATTCAATGTGTGTTATATTCTGATTTCCCTAATGTATAGAGATCCCAGTGTCATAGTTTGTAAACAAAAATGTTTGCAAAGGTATTAAAACTACACGGAAATTTCCTTTATTGAGTATTAATAAATATTATCACTTCTGAACAGTAATTCTTAAACACGTTATTTTGGGGTACGAGAATAAATCTGAAAAACCAGTATAACAATACTTTCACCATATAGGATAAATATAATAACGAACAGTACATTTCTCTAAAAGATAAGAAGGTAAAGATTTAGAACAAGATTAACTCAAGGCTCTTTATCTGTATGGAAATAATAAATAAGGTTGCAATTTCTTATTAACAAAATCACTATTGCCTTTGATGTAAATTCCTTGCATTCTAGCATCTATGAATTCAAAGCTTTCTTGCAGTTGGCGATGATTCAATCTTTTGCCCTTTTAAAAATATATGCTCTGACATGTGATGAGTTGAGATTAGAAATTTGTTCTTTTCTCTTGTAAAGTAGGGGTCTTCAACCTTTCAGACCTGGGACCACATCAATAAATTGACGAACATTCGCTGGCCATGCGTTTTTTTTTTNAAAAAAAGAGCAGTCAGAAAATTTATATGAAAAAGGGAGGTTTGTTTTTCAAAACTACAATTGATTCTAAGGGAAGAGAAGATGTTACATGTTTGTACATTTATATTGGTTTAAAAAAAACTTAAATGAAAGTCGAATTAAATACTTTGTGATTTTTTCTAATTATTAAAAAAAATTAAGATATTTGTATAGATATTTGCCTCTAATGATCAACAGCACATTTAACCCTCTGACTGGAGCATCCGTCTCTCAGACGGGGATAATTTGCTTTGATGCCTGTAGATAACGCTGTGGTGTGATTTTTGGGGTGGGCTGCCTTGACATCATCAGTTAGACTCTACCCAGTGAGAGGATCACGTGGTGGTACATGGCGATTTTTTTCCAACTCACGATATGTGCGATTTTTTTTTGTCTATCGGAACGGATATTCCTATAGTTTTTTCGTGTTTGGTACTATTATTTTTAATTACTTTTACATGAATATAAATAATTTTTAATCAGTTTTTATAAAAATACTAGTCACAATTCTAGTGATAAAAATATATTGTTGTGCTTGACACTGGCGTAGCTTGTGTTGAATGGGCCCTGTATCAAAATTCTTTCTGGAAAAAGAAATTATGTTAATTGGACCATTGATAACATAATACGATTTTTGCTTACACATATTGGGGCTCCTATAGCTTGAGGGCCCTGCATTATTGATACGGCGGTAGCTACGCCCCTGGTACTTGATTTAACCCCACACATCATATTTGAGCCATAATCAATTTCATGAGCTATAAGGACATTTAAAACAGGCCTTAAGGTAATAAAATTTAAAAAAATTTACGTGCCCGTCTGTCAGACGGATGCTTCTCAGTGCGGAGAAAAAATTGATGTTCCGGCCAGAGGGTTAAGATTGCTGCGATTGAAATCCAAACATGGCAACAATGACAGAGAAGAGTTTTTGCGTATTAAGAATATGCACGGATTTTTTAAGTTATTTCGCTGCAATTTGCATTTAAAAATCGCCATGGAAAAAAGGCATCAAACAACAAGAGAATTCTGCCATAGTATCATCAATTTAAGAAAACAGGTTGCTTGTGTAAAAAGAAAAACAGCGTCTCGGAAATTGCAACGGAGAGGTTGAGGCAAAGTTTTGTTCGAAGTCTATGAATATTGCCGCCTGTGAACTTGGAATGCCCCAGAAAAAAGTATGGAAAATTTTTATGAAAAACATTAAATTTCAAGCTTTATCATTTGCAATTGACACTGTGATATAGCCCCC
>BMAV01022003.1:164883-182177 GCA_019973955.1 Trichonephila inaurata madagascariensis
AAGAACGGTCGCCCATCGATCCATGCCCCGATCTCTATAATCTATGCGCCATTTTAAATGGATTTTCCTGTTCACGGAACTGAGAGGGACGCAAACAGCAGGTCTCGCATACAACCCTCTCCCATGAAATCTTCTGGTAACAATCAACCTTGAAACTCGGGTTCCTGTGTCCGCATACAACTCATGAGAGAGCTGAGAAGTTGTAGCATCCTTGTTACGCCTCACTATAACGGACAAATGGCGATCTCCTTTGGGCGTTCTTACCTAGGCTTTCTCTCGATGGATACGGTATCCTGAAACTTCCATAAATTGAATACGACACTGGACGTTAAATTGAATTCTCCACAAAATAAGAATTTAAGACTGGCCTACTTCTAGCCTATTCCAAATTTGCCATCTCATTCTATCACCTAAGCGTTGGTGGTTACTTATATTTACTGTTTGAATTTTAATTTAACAGATTGCTGCAAAGAACACCAAGAAATTTGGCGAGGTGTGCTTGCGAACGATATGCGGATTTTGGCAAGCGCGCTTATGAATCCTGTTCCTTGATTAGCTCCGTCTTCCCACTATTATATGCTTATACAGGGGTGTCCACCACGCGGCCCGACGACTCTTTTTAAAAGAATTTTTCATTATGAAATTTATTTGAGGGGATATATATGTATAAATCTACAATGTATTTGCTGTTACCTGTTCTTGTTTTAAAATAAATCCTTTTTGATAATAAAAATGTCCTTTAGAATAAAATAGATTTATATTTTATCAAACAGTTATATACATTGGATTTTACTATAATAAATAACTTTTTTAATAAATTCCAAATTGCAATATGGATATCCTTTACTATGGATAGTACATGATTCTCTGTGTGTGCGACTTTCATTTCTCCTCCTCCTTTTCTGTTTGGAGTGTCCAAAAAGCAAGAGGCAGTCAGAGATGTTTTTTAAAGTTTTAAAAAAATATATTCAGGACGATTAAGATAAAGGACAACGTATTCTTAATCGTTTGCGCGAATGACAGCACTATCAAATTTCAACAATGAGTAATGAAAGATCAATTCAAAAGGAACACCGTAATTTTCAAGAAAATGGCAACTGTAATATTTCAAACATTATTGGGTCATTGCATTATTATATTATATAAACATTATTATATTATCTATGTCTGTATGCACGAAAAATAATGAAAACAATAATAATAATTCATTCTGTTTTAAATTTTCACTCAATAAATGTTTTTTTTTGTTTCCAAATCCGATATAAAGGTACTTATTTTTATGTGCGGCCCGCGAGATTGTTTTTCTGAAGTGGTCCGCAAGGTAATTTCGGTTGGATACCCCTGTGCTTATATATTCAACGAACAAGAATTGCAGCTTTATTCCATTAGCAACATTTTTACATTTCATTCATTTCTTTTCATGAAATTCAACAAAATATACAAACACTCTTAATTTTGAACACCAGTGTACTTTATCATCACTCTCTGTTACAGATATTTTTTTAATACAACTTATTTATGCTTGAACCAAAACATTTTTTGTAGTATAAAACAATATCCAATTGACGAAACTTATGTTATAATGTTAAATGGACTTTTCTCCACTAAGCGCGTTCAAGTGAATTGCTACACATTTGTAGAATGTCTTATAATTAGAAAGAAACTGCGTGATAAACAGACGTGTGTCTTGCGTCATAGTAAATTTTTTCAAGCTGGCGATGCTTTTAAATCTGAAAATGTCGTGTTTTGCTCCTATCTTTTTGACATTGGGCAAATACAGACTTAAAGATCACAATTTTCAATGTTCTTATTGAAGTAAAATTTTGCAGTTTCCTCAATGAAATTAAACAGAAAAGAAATCCCTTTAGGGAGCTTAGAGATAGATAAATTAAAAAAAAAAATCTTGAGCTAAACGAGAAAGGGTAATATTAGGTTGGGGAAAAAAAATCCATTATTTTCGCATGAAAATCAAGACTTTATTTAACATGCTTCCGATTGTTCGATTTGGGTCAAATATGCACCGTTTTGCTGTATAATTTGTTGCCATTTTAAAGGTAGCTTCATAATGCCCTCTTATAGAAGTCTTGGCCCTTATTGGCGAAAACATCTAGTAATCAATTTTCACAACCTTCTCTTGATCTCAATTTCTTATCACTCAGGAAGTTTTGCAATGCGAGAAAAAGGTGGTAATCGCTTGGTGCTAGGTCTGGACTATATGGTGGATGCATTAAAACTTCCCAACCAAGCTCCCAGAGGTACTCGCGAGTCACTACAGAAGTGTGTGGCCTGGCGTAGTCCAGATGGAGCACAACTCCTCTTCTGTTGGCCAATTCTGGCCATTTCTGGTCAATCGCTAGCTTCAAACGGACGGTCCAGTTGTTGACAGTAGAAATCTGAATTGAGTGTTTGGCCATGCGGAAGCAACTTCTAATAAATTATTCCTTTCCAGTCCCACCAAATACACAGTAAAAACTTCCCGGCCGTTAGTCCTGGTTTGGTCACCGTTTGAGCTGCTTCACCGCACTTTAACCAAGATCGTTTTCGCACAATATTGTAGTATGTGACCCATTTCTCATCCCCAGTCACCATCCGTTTAAAAAATGGGTCGATTTCATTCCGTTTGGCCAAGGCTTCGCAAATGGAAATTCGAACCATCATGTTTTTTTGGTGTTAATTGGTGTGGCACCCAAACATGGAGCTTCTTTTTGAATCCAACTTTGCTCAAAAGGCTTAAAACTGTTTTATGGTCGATCTTTCGCTCCTGGGCGATGCTACGACTACTAACATGCCGGTCAACTTCGATTATTTCTGTGATTTTATCGACATTTTCGACGACGGGCCTGCCTGTGCGAGGTGCATCTTTACTATCAAAAATACCTGAACGGAATCGATGAAATCAAAATTGTACGTAATTGGCTGTTACAGTATCGGCACAATAAACACCATTCGCAATTTCAGCCACCTGGCTTGCATTTTCACCCTTATCAAAGAAAAAACTGTAAAAAGAACCGAATTATCTCTTTGATGACCATTTTTAACACCCTGTAACTCACAACTGAATGGACCAAACAAAAAAAAAATAATAATTTGTTTAGTGTGAAATGTCATCTTGACAACGAGCATAAATTTGAAATTGTTTGATCGACGAGATATCGACACTACAGCCATCTAACAAAATAATAATAATAATAATGGATTTCGTTTTCCCCAACCTAATATATATATATATATTTTAATTCTAGGGAAATAAACACATTGATATATCTTTACAAAGTTGATAATTTGTTCTAAGGGGTAATTTTATAGACCTGCATGAATTTTTGAGTGACTAGTTACATGTAAAGAAAGAAACCAGAGTTTCTTATTTTTCTTAATTCCAAACCAATTAAAATAATTATTAATTTTCGATCTTTAAATATATTTCGAAATTTTTTAAAAAATGAAAATAATTAAAGGCAGCAGTTTTTTTTAACTGGCCTCGATTAAACAGGCCGTCAGTTTCATTAGCTGCTTAAATGTAAGGCAAAAACTCTGATAAGGGACTTGCCAAGTATTTTTTTACAGCCATCTCTAGTTTTGCTTGTTTGCTTTATTCAAATAAGTATTGGGATGTTCTTATTATTGTTTTGTGTGAGTATTGTATAATTTTTATATACTCAGATATTATAATTTAGTATGAGAAAATATTTTTAAAAAAAGGAACGACGAAAAAAAAAGATAATGTAATAATGCTAGATTGAAAGTTAAGCAATTGTCTATTGTTTTGTAGTTTAGTAAAATACAGTAAGAAGAGATATAATTTTTTATTGCGTTTTAAGTTTTTTTGACTTCAATAATCCCTTTATTATTTCGTCAAGATTTGTAAATTATGATTGCTGAAAAACAGGATTTGTCAACTGTCTTAATTTAAGTAAGTAATAATATTACATATTATTGAAATTCAAAGGAATCAGAAAATTGTTTACCAAGTTATGGGTTGTATTTCTACAATACTAATTTAAGTTGACTATCGCTGCGCTTATGCAGACATAGAGAATTACCGTGTAATTTGAATGTCTTTAGCATGAAGCGAAAGGACATTTTTGAAAAAATATTCAATGAACTTAAAATGTTTTACTTTTTTTAAAAAAAATAACCGAAAATAAATTTGAGGAACAATACGAAAGAATATGAATTTATGAATTATTTTCAAGTTGTGTGTGAAACATTATTATTACTTTTTATTGTAACATTTACGTTTAAACCTTATTAAAATAAATAATAAAATGATGAAGACTCGAATAAAAAAATACCTCAATTAAGAAAAATTAATAAACATTTTCTTTTGTAATTGAGTTAGGAAAAATAAATAATAAAAAATTGAACTTAATTCCTTTAAGCTAAAGCACTGTTTTTATTCTGAAGTATAGTTATTGCTTTTTTAAAAATTTATATAAATCTCATATTTTTGTAACATGATAAATTTTCCATGTCAAAAGCTAATCATAAACATCTCCCAAACGAGATGCTTCTTTTTTTTAAAAATCATTTTACATATTTTAAAACAGCATTTACTTTTTGTTGTACACATTGCAGTTTAAGCTTAGTTTGTAGAGTGCATGATTAAGAAACAGTAGACGTTCGACAAAATTGTTTAAAAAAAAATAAATTTTTAATACAAATGTTTTTTTCTCCTCCGGTCGTGAAAATAATTTTCGAAACATTATTTCAAAGAGAGTATGGAATTAAAGAAAACGTGAACAAAAATTATACGTGCAGTGTGCGTTAATGAAAATAAGTCAAGAGGCATTTGCAAAAGTTGCATTGAATTAAACGCAAATTCAAAAAAATTTGTGTTTAAAATCATGCATGGTCATCAAGAGGGAGGTATTAATGCAAAGGTCACATATGACAGTTACGGTTAGAGACAACTTTTACACATCCGATAACCAAAAGGAAGCATGCAGTGAGGTGCAAAGTGCAATAGGAAACAAGTGCATCAACTTATAAACACAATTGACATAAAAACACATATAGTTTCTAACATATAACACATACAATACTCCCTAAAATGTGGTAGTAAATAAATCTTCTATTTAACCTATTGTGACATGAGTGCTTTTCATAAGTGAAAGAATAACTTCCCATAAGATTATAATAATTACGAAGTTAGGTAGTCGCCCATCTGGTATAGTGGTTAGCGACGCTGACTGCTGTGCCGGAGGGACTGGGTTCGAATTCCGGAGAAGACATGGATGTTTGTAAATGCATAATGCCTTCGCGGCACGGGGGAACTTTAAATAGGCATCGAGCCGCAAGCCCTCTCGTGAGGTTGGTGGAAGGAGAAGAGAGGTGGGAGGCCCCTACCCACCCTCAGGGTGTTCTCCCGTCAAAATATGGTGCTCAAAGCTACGGCTAACGACAGCCCTTTACCATAATGAGTTTCATAGGTCTTAATCTGGTCTTTGCTGATCAGGTGGCATTAGTAACAACACGAAATCCAAATTTTTTTTTTTTAAAAAAAAGACGAATTGATTAAATTTTATCTTGGTTAAAATACACCAATAATCTGAAAGATAAGTTATGTAAAACATGTGCAGAAAAAGATTTTTTTTTTCAAATGCATCACTTCAGGTGTCGGATATAATTAATGTTACCTAGAAGAAACTTCAATTTTAACTGTTATTAATTACTATAAAAACAATAGATGAAAAGTGTAATATTTCTTCGTTTTACTATAGTTGCACAACCCAACCCGAATCTCGGGTTTGCAGAATTTTAATGGCGTTTTGAGAACACTTAGATAATCTGGTACAAAAATAACACACATTAAAAAAAAATTAACGTACAGAGATTTTTTAAGAGTAGCAGTGACACGTGCGCTTCATTATTTGAACAATTTTGAAGTGTGTGAAAAAATTATAATTATTGTTATTTAATATTAATAATTAATTAAAACAAATACGATAAACTGAACTGTGAAAAAATTCTTAATCGGAATACAAGTCACTAAGATACTCTGTTTCAATGAGTTCAAGTGTATGGTAGTTTATTAACGCCGCGCTATAAGGCAACAAGAGGGCTATTGCTGACAATGATCTTGTAATGTTGAACCCTGGTCAAGTGAACGAGGATAACACCTGAGCTGGCACCGCACTCTCCTAATTTCCACATCACACCAACGGGAGGACTTTGAGTCGAGAGAAATTTAACGTGAACCAGCCCCTCTACACATGATAGGTCTTCAGCGGCACTTGAGTTCGAACTCATGACACGCTAGCCACGAGTTCGTGATCTTAACTACCTATCATACCATAAGCACAAGATTTGTAAGAATGTCACTTTCAACAGCGTATTTCTGTGGATGAAATTAAAGCTTATTTTCCATTTTGTAACATTCTATAGTGTATGTGAAACTAACTTCACGAGTTGAGTTTATGCATTTTCGTAAAAGGAAAAACTTTTAAATGAGGATTGGAAAAAAAGTTGTTTTTTTTCACTTGGTTATGAAAAATTCTCATGTCACATAGAAATTAGCACAATTCATTTTATTAAGGTGCCTGACTAGTGCAAAAACGCCAGTTTTGATGAAAATTATTTCAAATTTTAAATAGTTAAATTTTTTTGCTTTCAAAACATATCTTACTTTTGCTTGTATTCCAATTATTTAAGAAGTTATAGCAATTTTTTATGTCAAGTGACAGCAGCAAAAGCGAACCGGAAATTGGATACCGGAGCCGGAAGTGTTCGCATTTTAATACTTTGTTTACTCTTTTTTTAGGTTTTATTTAGTTTATTTAAAAAATATTAATTAAAGAAAGATAATGATAGAACTTCGTGATATGTTTTAAAAAACAATTTATTAGTTTTTAATAAAATTTGGTAATAACTTCGTATATTCTAGGAGCGTTTTTTATTTTATGCTTTTATTTTAACACTTTTTTAAAATTTTATGCATAGAATTTATTTTACAACGTTTACCATAAACAGCAAAAAATTGTCTATTTTTTTAAAAAAATACATTGAAATTTTTTTTTTTACTATTTTTATTAGTTATAATTAAACAAAAAATGAGTTTAAAGATAAGTTTTCAGCAATATTTCAGAAAAATATTCCCGCAACTAGTCAAGCATCTTAACTTATAAGGTTTTTTACTAACCCCATAGAAAAAGTTAATTTTAAACAAAAAATAATTTTATTATTTTTTCTAAAGACAATTTACGTAAGAGCCCCTAATAATGCTCGCCGGACCAGTCCACATTTTAGGGAGTGACGGAGATGAAAATGTAACAAAAAAGAGTGCAAAGGAAGTGCGCACCTGATCGCCTTTGTCTCCCTTCTCACCCCTCTTTCCAAGTTTTCCTCGGGGCCCCTGAAAAGGCATGGTGCACATCACACTCAGTTCTCGAACTGCTAACTACCTCTACCTAAAACACTATCAACAGCACAGGGTATTCCTCTCCCTTACTGATATGATTTAAAATTAGATTTCTAAGCAGTTTCTTCACGGAATTTTCTCTTTAAAATATATTCTGCTAATTAGTTAAGTCCATTTTGTTCTCGTAAAAGGAAGGGGGGAGGGATCTGCTTTATTTAGAATATAATTTATTAAAAATGAAAGATTAATTGTGAGATTTTTGCCCTCATTACGAATATTAATAATTACAAAATAAATAAATAAAATAAAATACAGGGTGTCTACAAATTAGTTGGGCAATTTCCTAAGTTAAGAACTTCTGGAATATTAATTGAAATTAACCTGCTTAAAGTCCAGACTAGTAGTAATATAACTAGAGTCAAAAAGTTCCCGGAATGGTGCCCTACATTCACACATGTGTTCGTTGGTTGGGGGTTGGCAGCACAAATAAGGAAGACACACTGCCATCTGGAATTATTTCCTATACTGTTGACGTTAGTTGCAAATCATTTCTGACAAAGCGAATTTTTCATTCGTCAGATTTTGCAATGTCGTCTTTGGAGCAACCTGAAAACATCAAATTCTATGTTTTGCTCGAGAAATCACCTTTTGAGACGCTCGAGAGGTTGAAGAAAACACATGGAAACGATTCCAGCATCAGATGATTTTACCTTTTTTCATGGCTAAAAATGAAATTGAAGGACATCGTTTTGTGGATTCAGATGAGGTGATCCAAAATGGGACGAAACAACTGAATGATCTCTCTCTCAAAAAAAAAAAAAGGGGGGGGGGGGTTCTAGTAGTGTTTTGAACAGTTATACGAACGCTGGAACAAGTGTGTGGATACAGGAGGGCAATATACTTTGAAGGCCAATAAGATTAAATTATTGTTCTACTTTTTAATAGTTTGTAATTGACCGATTCCGGGAATCTTTTGACCCTATATCCTAAGTTTATTCATAGGTGTCGTTAAGGCTGTTTTCGGTTAATGTTAAAGAATAGGACCCGAATTCGGAAAATTTTTTCAGATATAAAAGAAATGAAAAATTAATATGATATTCTGGCTTCACTATCCTTTAAAGAGCAGTATTTTTTTTTATCATACTTCCCATTTTTAACCGAGTTGATTCATTTTTTCTGGTATAAAATGTGTTTCGTGTTTTTTCCCCTATATCGTAATGTTAAATGGGCTACGTCTTCACGTATTAAAACGAAAAAGAAAATATTCACGGAACATTTTGAAATTTTTAAAAACACTATAGTGTTAACAAAGGTATGAGCTAAGATATTGCAAATTTCCATGAAAATTGAGGCATTTTTCTGTCTGAAAATGTGCTTCGCGTTTACTTTAAGCTCTCGTACTTTTACCGAAGACAGCCTTAAGTGTTATATAACTGATGGTATCTTTTAGAGACTGGTAGTCCTTCTTTCTTCGGCATTACGATAATGGTGAAAAAGTTAAATGTTGCCTTTGGTTTCATGAAAATCACATTCTGCTGGACAAGCAAGAAGAAATTTTGTTTCAGAAAACAAGTAAAGTTCTGAAAAGAGATACTTTTGTTGGATGGTATCATCAATTTACTGAAACGGGTTGTGTGGCTCATCGAGTCTAGGTTCAAGGCAGACCGACAGTTTCAGAAGAGACAGTTGACATAGTAAGAGGAACATTCGTGTGTGAGAAGTTCCTAAAAATCATCCGACCTCTACTGAGGTACCAATTTGGATTGATCGTGGAGGTGGTAATCAATGGTCACCACGAACACCAAATCTTTCACTGCTGGATTTCGGTGTGTGGGGTTTTGTAAAGAATCAAGTGTACACACCGCCATTTTCTGCCTTCATTTTCTCAATCAAACTCAGGAATAGGCACCGTAGTTAACTTGATTGATGAAAACATGCTGACAAATCTGTAGCAAGAACTGATTTACCAATGGGACATTTGCAATAGTAACAGAAGGAAGCCACATCTAACATTTGTAATAATCGTAGACTAGTGAACTATTTCTCTATCTTACAACAGTAAATACTTTTATTTTTTATTGTAATCTACAAATAATAAATAATTCTTTTTGCCCAATTAATTTGTAGACATCCTGTATAATGAATATATGGATAATATTTATAATGAAAATAGATTTTCTAGAACCAATTAATATTTCCTTTTTGAAAACCCAGGGCTTCGTTCCAGAATGTATGTTTGAATGTTGTCCAAAATGTTTATTTTTTCTGCTGAAAAATGTGGAAATTTTATATATTTTGCAATTTATTATAAAATTTATTTCATAGTTTCAAGAGAGAGTTTTAGATTGAGAATGATTAAAGCTGAAGGTCAAATAATAGTTTAAGGCTTTAAATTAGCGTTCTACTTTGAGAGTTCAAAGTGTTGCCCAGAAAGGAAGAATACTCTCATTTATATTCCTTCCAAAGATATTAGAAAGCTAATCCTTGTGGGGAATTTATGAGTTAATTTTTTTTTCTGCAATTTCTTATTCATTTATTCTTAAAATATCCTCATTATTACGACATTTACGCTGATGGAAATAAAAATTCCAACACCAAGAAGGAGTTGTGTATGTGTTTATATATCTAAAAGATAACTTTGATTCAAATTACACATTAGGCATAAAAGTGTGGCGCAAGCAACGCCACATTGACCATACGAATCAGGTGTTCTTTAAATATATGCTGTAAAGTTCGTGAGCATTATCTATCGTTCAGATTTGATGAAGAGAGTAAATATTAGACAAGAATGCCTTTAAGAAGACTAAGAAGCCAATATCAACAGCTCATTGAGTTTGAACGAGATCGTATAACAAATAGGGTTAAGGAAAGGTAGATTTTCTATCCGCGATATTGCACAAAAACTTGACTATATCCACTGAACATGATTGATGGCAGCAGTTGTCCCTGAAAGGAACTATCTTAAGAAAACCGAGGTCCAACCACGAACGGATCACCAGTGACAGTGAAGACTGTCGTATTCCCTGCGAGCTGCGGAACATCGTAGTGCATATGCAGCAGAAACTATAGCTTTTGTTGTTTTTTTAACAAATCGATTGTTACAGCCAGACGACTTGCAGCCCGCACTCCAATAACTCTAACGTCAGTAGTGTCAATTTAGGACTCATTGAAGTGGAAGTGTGTTGTTTTTCTCATAAAAGCCGGTTCTACCTGAGTGTCAGTAATGGCCATGTGTTGGTTAGAAGGAAGCCAGGTGAACACCTGCAAACAACTCGTCTTTGGCCTAGACACAATGGACCTGCACCTGAGATATGATCTGAGAAACACAGTTTCCTGTGACAGCAGGAGCACTCTCGGGACCATTTCACGCAGCCTGACTCGAAACTTGTAGGTCACTTTGGTGATTCAAACTGTTGCGTTGCCTTTTATGAGCATTATTTAAGGGGTTATTTTATAACAGGATAGCTTGCACCCTCACAACACTGTTGTAACCCAACATGCACAATAGAGTATCGATATGTTGCCTTGGCCTGCTAAATCATCAGATCTTTCTCCAATCGAGCAAGAATGGGTCATCATTGGACGGCAACTACAGCGCCATCCACAACGAGAATTAAATTAATCGACTGAGAGAGAGACCGATTTTATATCGACCGACCAAGTGCAAAAGCATGTAATTTCATACCACAACTTGATATTCGGTACCTGTACGACATATTGCATGCTTGCATTCCAAATTCTGGCGGTTACACCCGTTATTAATATACCCTCATTTCACATTTGAAATATTTCTTCTAGCGCTGACATTAAACTGTGATCTTGAAACTTAATCGATTAAATATGTTCCCTTGAAAAAGGTATTGCCGAAGTTTCATTAGACTACAGTAATTTTTCTTTGGTGTTGGGATTTTTTTTCTATCAGCGTATTCTAAAATTTTTTAGCATGGAAATAAAAAATTAAAAAAAAAAGAGGATGAAATTATTCAGAAGCTGTAAGCATATTATTGCAAACTCTAATCAAAATAAATTTATTTTTTCTTACCAGTAAGCTTCAAGGGAAAGAAAGCAAAGCGCTAAAAATTATAGACTGAAACATGAATTTTATTGTGTAATGGAAGCGTTTTGCAATTCATAACCTTTTTGCGTCTCTTTAAATCTTTTGCGAGAATCGTATCAATACTTAACAAAACTTTAAATTTGTTTAACAAAATAATTGTATTTCATTAATAAATCATAAAAAAAATTTTTTTAAAAAAAAGCGTATGCCTTCAAGTGATTTTGAAGCATTTCAGGTATATTTTAAAAGTGTTTTCTGCACTTTTGCATTTAATGTAAGGAATCCTCTTATGCAAGCGTGAGATATTTTTCAACTGAAGATATAGGCAGAAATTAGTTCTTGAATTTGAATTAAGCTCAGCGCATCAAAAAGAAAAAGTGTGATGCAAAAAAATCTATTTATGCAGATGCGAATCTCTTTTAAGGTTTTATATGATACGATTTGTTATTGTTCCCTAGTTTTTTTTTAAAACTTTCCTCTTAAATGAACTGAAACATAAGAGACAAAAAAGTGTTAGTGCATCAATATACATGCAATGTGAACAAGTGCAAACATTCATTCAGGCTCAAAATAATTATGGCATGCCATTAAAACATTGCATTGCTTCATTCTGATGGGAAAACAAAAGTCATTTAACTCACAGGAGGTCCGCTTTCGCCTTTGTCACCTTTGGGACCCTGTGGAAGAGAAATTAAAAGACAGAATTAGTATAGGCAATGGGAACTAACAATATTAATAATATTCTCTTATTTTAGATAATATTGAATGGGGTTATTTAATTGCGACACAGTTAAAAAAATTTAAAACTTATATTAAATGAGTTCAAATAGATTATTTAATTATTTTATAAAAGACATTTTTTCTTTGAAAAAGTATAGTTGTAGAAACATTTCATAAACTAAAATTAATAGCATCCAATTACATTAAAATCTGAAAAAAATTCTTCCGAAATTAAGACATGTTTCATAAAATGATAGTATATGGGATAATTTTTATCAAGAATAATAACAGCTATCTGTTGTGAAGTCCTTAGCGAATATTTGAATGGATTCATGTCATCATTTTTTTAAAAATTTCTAATGGAGCTGCGAAATGGTGTTTCACCAGTGTAGACCTAGTACCTTCCCCGAGAGCTAAAATATCTTTTTAGTGCGGCACCATATAAGTAGAATACCAATCGCGGCAAATAATTTTGACGCCTAGTTTCTTTCCCGAGGGAGGTACCTGAGCTCTGACGATGCAAAACCATCTTAGGAATTTTATTTTGCCGATAGAACCCAAGCCGGTATCGTTATTATAAATGATGGATTCTTTATTAGGAAGTTATGCCAAGTCTTGACTACTCCAGAATAGTTATTTTGTAAATTGTATCAGCCCCTCGACACGATGGTTTTTAGTGGTACCATAGTTGCTACAACCCTCGGTACGACAGAAGCAATACCGGACATAAGTTTGTGACAAAGACTACTTGTCTACAGTGGCCCCTAGGATTAAAAGCAAAACCTAATGCTAATTTTCTATATTTTAAAATAATCTACGTAAATATGTATTATAGAAATAAGCTTCGTCGACCATCAGTTCCCTCCAAGTCTCGCGGCATCCAACTTTCCTGCTGTCTTATTTTCGGTAAGCATGCGATACCGAATTGATTGAGTATATTACAAATTTGCTCCTATATAAGGGTCCTTTTTTCCCTACTTTATTTTATTTCTCCAAGTCATAAAATGAGCTTCTTATCAAGGAAGCAAAGTCGGGGCCCTTCTTGTCGAGGTTGGTCTATAATCATGATGAGAATGGAAATTTTCTTTAAGATTAATGTTACGTTACCTGTAAATTTTACGTTACTTTCATTTTTAACAATGTGGATTACTAATTTTTGTTTATTTAATGTTGAATATATGCTATTTGCTTTAGTGCTCTTTACAAGCTGTTTTACTGGGCTTTTTATTAAATCTACAAATCATACTAGCATGTAACTAAAAACTCTGTTCCAAATGTTTCTCTTTTGACATAGCACAGGGAGAAAAAATAGCCTTTTGAAGAAAAACCAAGCAAAAAGAAAGCATTTCATAACAATTTTTTAGAGATTTGTAACGTCGTGACTCCAAGTTTACTTGATACCAGGGTAGCGGAGAGAGATCACACAGCTGTAGAAAAAGAAAATTCTTTTTATTTACAAATATTTAACGCCGAATTTACACACGTTCTGTTGTATCTATAAGGTATATCTTTTGCAACTTAGTAGATATATACTGGGTATCGTCGACTGTTGGGCTTATTCTCAAGGATCTGCACCTGGATATCTTAATGTCCACACTCCAAAGTGAAGCTCAATTTTCTATTAGGTCACCTGGCAGGGGCCGGCTGCCCAACAGCCTTTTTTCTCCTATCTCCGTCCCGATTGCTCCTCTTCCCGCTGCCTATAGCAGTCTTTTCACACTTCTCGCAAAACCTTGATCTCTATCTATCGCTGGTTTAGGCGCCCCAAACGCTTTTTGCTGGAATCGCAAAGTTCTCGCTCTAATATTGCATGTCCGGTTGCCCACCATCCAATTTGATCCCATTCTTTAAACCATCCTTTTCTTTAAACAATCTGGGCGAGCCTCTCTCACGCTCTCTACAATTTCTGATTGGAAGAAACACGAGTCAGCAACTGGTACCTTCTGTTTTGGTTGCAATCACCATTGGTTCTTTCGGGACTGAGATTTTCTCTTCGCCGTACATCGTAAACCAAATAAAGCAGCGGTCGCCAAACCTTTTGACCTCACGGACGAGTAAGTTCATAATTTAAATCCCACTGACTACTAATGGGATTTTTTAAAATATATTTATGAAAAAATATTTGATCTAAGAACACAATCAATGCATCTTAAATATAATTTAACGTGATGAGTGAGTATATTCTACATTTTTCTGTGGACCAGCGAAATTTTCTTGCGGACCAACACTTTGGCGACGTCTGATATAAAGGTTCTATAAACCGACCTGTTACTTCGACACTGAGAATCTTTTGTATTTCTTCCTTACAATAGCCAACACTCATTTCCATAGATGAGCAGCACAACTCTATGTTAGAAGGAACGAAAGAATGGGCAGCCATGGGCACTTTTTTAATTCATTGAAACTAATTTGAATTCTATTTTAAATATATCTATTTTTGTAGAGGTGTAAATGGTACATATATGTATTATAAATTTTGCTGTAAATATATTTGCCACTTTTTACATCGACAAAAAAGTTTTAATTTCGAAATTAGAGGATAGTAAAACAATTAAATCTTGTTTTCTAACCATTTCAAATATTTTTTTTATCTAGGTAGACGAATAAATAAATTAAGTAATATTTTTTTAAAATGCAATTAAAACCGTGCAGTAAATTCTTAGTTTATGAAACAAACTCATATAACATTTCACATAAAATTTAAAATCCAGATTATATTTTTAAACTGAATGAGAGTTCAGTTTGATTTTCTTGAGAAATTATGGTACCTTGAGTGTTGTTATGGTAAAGGACTACTTTTTAAATTGCTTTAATTTCGTATTAACCCCCAGTGTTTCTCAAACTGTGGGGCCCGCCTCCCTGGGGAGGGGCGTGATAATCCTTCGTGGGAGATGCGAGTATATCGAAAACCAAAAGATTATTTTTAAAAAATTCTAAATTTCAGAAAGGAAGAAAAACAAAATACATTCTCAGATAATAAAATATAAAATACGCATTTACACTGATCTAATATACTTACAGACGTATCAGTACTGGGCAATGTATTTGATAATTAACTCAACAATATTAAGTTAAGAACAAGCTTAATATTTGTTAATGAGCCCATGGGCTTGTTTACATTGTTAAAATTCGAAGGTAAACAAACGTATCTTATCTATCTAAGCGACTAGGTGTGTCTATCTTCTCACAAACCGCACGACGCAGAAACTCGCCGAAGGAACCAAAAGCTCGGGAATTATCCGAGGAATCCGTTTTGACCATTTATATTCTGATATTGCAATTAGTTAAAAAGATATTAATTAAAAACCTTAAAACGCATAATTATTTTACCCCGGTGTGCATTTTTTTCCGCCGAGCGGCGAAATTCCAATTTTTGGAAGTTTTTTTTCCCCCGACGTTTTTAAAACACGATCTAACTTTTTTATGAGACTCAGACAAAAATAATTACAGAATCGGAAAGATCATTTACTTCGCTACGATACGGTATAATTTATTTTACAAAATAATGATATTTTCTATTTTTTACGATTTTTTCTAAAATGAATCAAAATCGATACGTTTTTATGAAGATGATTTCTAAATCATTCCGTTTGCATTTTCTTTCGCGTTAATGAAATGATATTCTACACTAAAAAAGTTCATGCTTTACTCTCTTTTACAGAATCAGTCATTTAAAAAATAAAATATCAAAAACTTTTTTTTTACGATTTTTTAAAAAATACTGAAAGTTTTAATTAAATATTTAATAACTTCATTATTTATAAATATAATATCACGAAACTTTTTTTTTTCCCTTGTGAGAATAGATTATCCGTAATTGTAAAAGATTAAAAAAAATGGTTTAAAACTCGGTTTTAAAAATTTTTTGTTTTTTTCGTCTTTTGCTTTTTTAAAAATTTTTTACTAAAGTATTATTCTTACATTTTTGTTTAAAATTATCGTTTTTTGCCCCGATTTTGGTTTAAGGGATTAACTTAAAATAACCCAAAAAAAATTAAAATTTTAAAAAAAACGCATTTTTTTTTTATACCCATTTGGCCCAAACCTTTTCTCCGTGCCCGCAAGTTTGATGTTTGATGGGTTACACTAAAAAGAAGAGGGGCCTACAAATATTGAAAATCACCAGATTTTTGAAATTTTTTTTTTTTTTTAAACTTCTTTTCACCCTTTTTCCCTTTTTTGGGGTGTGTGCGGGGAGCGTTCTATTTTCGGTTAGGCGCTTGATTATTAACGTTTTTACCCGGGTTTGAAACAAATCATCGCTTAATTTTTTCATTCACGCTGAGACATAGCCCTCCTGTGATGATTATGTCTTGCCGGGTTTCCGGTAAGTAGGGGGGGAATTTTAAAATGATGGACATAATTCTTAATACAACTTTTATTAAGAAACTTATATTACTTAAATTCTAATTTGCAAATATAATTAGAGTGAGAGCGCCCAAATTAAACAGATTTAAGTCAGACCGCAATTAGATCCTCTATCTCAATTATCCTAAATAATCTTGTTATCAATTACTTATTCTAAAATTACCTTTTCCCGTTCTGGTCCCTGACCTAGAGAATATTTTCTATAAACTTTATATATGGATTTTGATCCAAGGTACTAATTCTTGATCCCTCAAGATTCCACATAAGTTTGTCATATCGATCGAATAATTCCACAATACAATTCTGAGCCTGTACCTATATCTAGGTTTGCCACGCTATCGATCAGAATGATTACAATAAATTTCTGAGCTTGCCGCGCTATCCTTTTTTTAGTATATCTTTATTTTTCAAATTTTGATTTTTTATCTTCTTGGTATTGGGGTTGATAAGTTTTTTCCTTTCGTGGCGCCAAAAAAACATAGGGGCTGTTAATCAGAAAGACGCGAGAAAGTCACAACCCCCCCCCAAGAAAAAAACGTGTTTTCAAGGGGTTTTCAATGCCCTTAATAAATTCGTGTCAAACCCTATTTCTAAATTTCTTCTTTTGAGTTTTATTTAAATTTTTAATCTTAAATCTTCTTTTAACTTTTTATAATTTCCAATATCTATCTTGACTTTAATTTTCGAATTTTTAAACTTAAATTTTAACTTTTTTAATTTAAAATTTATCTTTACTTTTTTTTCATTCAATTTTAATCTTAAATTTTAACTTTTATAATTTCCAAAAATTTT
>BMAV01022004.1:0-22049 GCA_019973955.1 Trichonephila inaurata madagascariensis
TGTTTAAACTTTTAAAAGAAAAGGTGTAACTAAAAGAAAAAAGTTTTATTGATAAAGGTTTTGATACATTGGGATTAAAAGATGGGTTGAAGTTGTTTCAAAAGTAAAATTTTATAAAGGTTTTATAAGAAGATTTAAAAATTTCAGACATTTACTTTAGGGCACGTATTTTGAAAAATACCTTCAACTCGCGACATAACTTTAAAAAATTTAGACACTGAATACTAAGAAATTAGTTATATGAAAAAAGGAATTGTGAAATATATTTTAAAAAATTAAATTAATTGTGAGTTAGTTTTTTATTCTATGAACAATATCATTTTTGTTTGATTGCTTAAAATAATACATCCTTCAATTTAAAAAAACGGAAAAAGCTAATTTTTTAAAAATACTTTATTTCGTAACTGGGTCGTTTTGGTTTAAAGTTAATTTAAGCTTTCATTGCTTTTTTTCATAATTTAAAATATTGACAGATAACATTGTATTTATTCCTTTATATTTAATTTTTTTTACAAGTTTTTAATATATTTTGGTATGTATGTATATATATTATATATATATAAGGGTTTATACAAAAGGTGCAATATATTTTTATAACGAATTCATTCTGATTTATAAATTTTAAGAAAATAAATCTGCCTCATTTATGTAAAATACTATTTCAAAGGATTCCGAATTTTTTTTTTTTAATTTATAAAAATAACCAATAAAATTAAAATAGTTTTTATCCGATATGAGAGATGTCATATTCAAATCGACAAATTAGATTTTCAAATAAAAACTAATTCTTTGTTTGAGATACTAAAAGTAGCTTTTATATTTCCATTTTGAAATTAGGAAGATTAAAAATATTTATAATGTTCAGAAAAAATTAGAGTTAAACTAATTATTTAGTACGTTAGCACATATTATCAAAATGGAAGAAACGCCAATGCTTTTGAGGACAGACTTCGTAAATTTCAATTACTTGAGAATCGCACCAGAGTTATGTATAAGTTAAATAAATAAATGGTGAAATTATAAATAAATATAATTCTTTTATTGATAAAATTAAATAACAGTATATAAGTATTCTTAAATATTGTTACATAAATACTTTTAATGTATCAAAGTTCCCAGTAGAAGAATTATTGTCTAGTTGCTTTTATAAGAAGTGTCATACCTTATGAATGCAATTTAATTTTATATAAAATAAGAATGGTAAATTAATATATTTTATTTTGAGCACATGCAGTTCGAATTATTAATACTAATTATTTGGATTACTTTAAAAGGGAAGATATTTAGAAATTCTGATTGATTATAACTTTATCAATACAACTCGTTTGGCAGATATTAATTATACCTATATATTTTCGGAGAAAATAATTATTACTTCATTCGTTTTCAATAAAACCGTTTACTCCTTAGTAATTGTAAACTGTAGATATATCAGATTATGAATTGAACTGGGTTATTTTATTCGTCAATGGAATTTACTTAAAATAAATTATACGGCCATTTATAATTTAGTTTCATTTCTTCGCAACATGTAAGAAATCTCGAGACGCCTAAAAAACCAAAAAAAATAATAATAGGTAGCCTTTTCACATTGGTACTTACCTTCTGCCACAAAGGTAATGTGAAACTTAATATGTTAGCGATAGAATAAACCATACTGAATTTATTTTACTATCAACTCACTTAACAGAATCATTATCAAGAAATAACACAAAAAAATAATATGCCGTAGGCATACCGAATACGAAACAGTTTTAGCATAAGCAGAACGTTTATTTTAAAGCTATATTCAACATAAATTTAAGTATTTTGATTTTGTTATGAAATTATTTGATTAAATCGGATTTAAATTCAACAGTTAGTTTCCTCTCCAGTGATAATTTCTGTTAGGTGTTTATCTCCTTATATTTTTGTTCCTACATTTTAAGTACACTGCTAAAAAAAATTAGGGGCACATGGATTTAACGAAATTACGCAAATGCTTATTCTGTTAGCTAACGTAAAACAAAATATCCATAACCTAAAATGTAGCAGAAAACGGACGAAAACTTTATATGTAAATCAATGTACATGGGGTCAAAATCCAGGAAAAGGAATAATGCAGAAATTGTGATTTCGCCGAAGTGTGCTTTTCTTTGTCTCAATGGTGAAATTCAACCTTTCGGCTGTTATTTTGAGAAACGGGAACCATGGAAAATGTCAGGACGACGGGATGTCGGAATCCATGGCTTGGTGTATTATCTGGAGACAGGAATGCGGGCAAACACAAAGAACTGTAGCGGATGCTGTTGCAGTTGCAATAAGTGTCATTGAAAGACTTTAGAATCGATTCTAAGAAATAGGGCATGTTCGACGTCGGCCAGACAAGGTTATCCATGGGCTACCATTGCAAATAATGACCGATATATCCTGTAAATAGCTCTTTGAGACGGAGCAGCTAATGTAACGCGGATTTCAAAAACAAATTCTTTCAACAACAGAACGAGAGGTCTTAATCCGAAATGGGTCTCATGCTGGTGGTCTGTATGCATATAGGCCAACAGTGTATTTTCGTTGACAGCTAGATACCGTGCAGTTCAAATAAAATGGGCTGATGAACATTGATATTGGATGTAAAGTGATTGGAGTCAAGCGATGTTTACGCCAGACGTGTTTTGTGTGGCGAGAAAGAAGCACTTGAAAAAGAACCTAATATTTGTTCAGGAAAGATCACATTACTGTGTAGGTGGTTTTGATGGTATGGGCTGTTATCAGCAAAGGAGGACGTACTGACCTGCATATCATACGAAATGGAAATTTGACGAATTAAAGGCATGCAAACGAGATTCTAAGACCCCATGTCGTACTTTATGCAGCAGCCATTGGTAATTCTTTTCTTTTAATGCAGGATACTGCCAGAAATCCTATATCTCGTCTTGTGAAGAACTTTCTTGAAGCTGAAAAAATACATCGTATGGAGTGGCCAGCATGTTCTCCTGACCTAACTCTTATTCAGCATACTTTGGACTCATTCAGATGACGCATTCAGCAAGTTCATATCCTTTGCTTACTCTCCGGAAAGTGGAGATTGCACACCTTGAAGAGTGAAACAGTATTCCCCAAAATTTCATCGATAATCTCATCGCATCCATGCCAAACAGGTGTGCGGTAGTCTTCGTAGTTCAAGGGACCACACAACATATTAAACATATAATATCAATTCTAAACAATTAGTTTTTCTCATTTAAATGCAACCAAATTGTTGGCATGAAGCCTCATTTCATGTTCTTTATACCATTTTAAAAAATTAGTTTCCATACAATTTTTGGGCTATTTTTTTCTGTATTGAATGTTGTTACGCCTGTACTCTCCATTTTATACCCATACATGGCTATCGTGCAACGGTTTTTATAATTGTTTGCTTGCTCCTCCAATTTTATTGAGCAGTGTATAATTTAAAATGAAGATAGATTAATTTACTCGTTATTTAAATACCGTAAAATCTACATAAGAAATTCTTAGATGTTTCTTCCTGTAGCAGAAATAAAGCAAATTAATATAAGCGAAATTAATATAATTGTCTCCAAATGAAAATACGATGAGAATATATGGAAAGAACTAGGGTCCCACTATATATGCACCAATGTCCGAGAAATTGACCATTACGATAGCGGAGACTTCATGGTCTGGGCAGGCATTACATTGGATGATCGTGCACACCTTCATGACTTTGAAAAAAGACCTTGATTGTTGTGTGGCATAGGGATAAGGTCTTGAAGCCCTGTGTTCGTCTTTTCACAGGTGCAATTGGCGTTGATTTTATTTTAATGGATTGCGACGCGAGGCACATAGAACTCATCTGGTTGACGAATTTTAGGAAAGTTAAGGGCTCTAATAGGACTCTTAAATTGAAATTTTTTCAATTTTTTGAAAAAAAAAATATATGTTACAGCCTTATTATTTCTGAGCATTTTGGTACCACAATTGCGTTGATACTATGAGCACTTCCGAAGTTATTGAGAAATAAATAGTGAAACTTAAACGAAAACCCTATATTTCTTTCTTATCTTTAACTTCATTTTTGGCAAAACAAAAAAAGTTTAGCTTCCGCGCAGGATTTCTCAAAAACTATCTATGGTATCAATTTGAAATTTTATACACGTGTTCAAAATAAGGCTCTTCATAACTTATGCATCGTTTTTTTTTTAAAAAAATTAATAGAATCTTCTTTATTTTAATTAATTTTTTTGTAAAAATATTAAAATTTTCGTTATAATTGTATTAAATTTGTTTTTTCTCTAAATTTCTAAAAAGTGTGTACAACTTCAAAAGTAAACATTTTTATACAAAGTAAAATTAATTTTGTAAATTTTGATTAATTTTGTACTTTAGAATCCTGTGTGATGTAAAATACTAATTTTCATATTTTTGAAAAATTGTCCAATTTTTATTTCTTTATAACTTTTTTAATTTCTTCCCAAATTCTCTGAAATTTTGCGAAATAATGTATATACGTGGTAAAAATTTCAAATTATTGTTTCGTTTTATTGCTAAGTTACATTGGTTTGAAGAAGGATGTCTTTTTCGAATGCACGGATATCTGTTAAGAGTCCTGTGAGCCCTTAAGATATTTTACGAATGATTGGCCACTTAGATCTCCGGGCTTCATCCGTAAAGAGCATGTTTGACACGCTCTGGGGAGGGCAATTGCAACTCGTAAACCTCTCCGAGAACCATTCAGGGCCTGAAAACAGAGTTGCTGAACGAGTGGGATTAATTGCCACAGGAACTCAAATTCCCTTATTTCCTGTAAATATTCATGGTGTGAGGCCTGATTATCTGAAAGAGAAAACCACATACTCCTCTATTAACCAATTTGTTTTGTTCTATTCTGCAACTCTTGTTTCATATCTTCCGACTTCGATGAGTGTTACGCACAACTGCGCATGTGTAGTTTAACTATTGAATGATTATTTTTTTGCATCATATCAGCCCTATGTACATACCAAATTTTATTAAAATCCGTCCAGCAGTTCTAGAGATAATCGACAGAATCTAAAACTTTTCTTAATTTTGAACACCATTGTATACAAAGTAACAAGCAGCGGTTAAATTCCAGCAGTGTCGAAGCAATTTTAAAATGACTGTTTTCTAAAGATTATAATTAGTTATAGCAGTGCTTCTCAAAGTTTCAATATTCGCGACCCAATATTCAATCGTAATTTTCATCGAGGCCCTCTCTTACAATAACAATGTATTGTGAACTCAATAATACTATACTTTGATGCTAAAACTGCGATACGACTTTAACCTCTTCAGTGCTACCGGCGTATATAAACGTCTCACTCACAAAAGCGTCAATTTCCCCGCACGTATATATACGTCTTTCCGCGCGCGAAGTGCGATCTTTTCTGTGCCCTAATATCCATAAAATTATTCCGAAGGCTTTGGAACGCAATAAAAGGACCTCGACAATGTTTTCGAAGGATTTACTTATTTCAGACTATTTGCTTTTTTATTCCTTCCTCCACCCCAATATATCACATATGCGCACCTACGTGGAAAACGGTTGGCATTGGGAAGCGAATCGCGTAAATTTTAATCGGCAATTCAGAATTTAATTCTAAACCGTACAAATTATCAAGATAAGTGATAATTTTTGTATATAATTTTATATATGGGAATCCCATGGAATCACTGGTAGTTATTAATCATGTTCTTAACTTAGTATTGTTAAATTAATTATAAAATACATTGTGTAGCACTGATACAATTATAAGCGTAATATATCAGTGTAAATGTGTGTTTTATTTTTTTTATTATGTCAGAACGTATTTTGTTTGTTAACTTTACATAAGTTAATAATTTTTTTTAGATAAAATCTTTTGTTTTTCACTTTTCAATATGCTCGCGCTTTCTTGTAGAGTTGTTACACCTCCCAAGGGGGGCGCGCCCCACAGTTTGAGAAACGCTGATTTATAGTCATAATTTTTCTCTGTCATAATTATAAGAAAACACTGATAAGAGTAAATAAGGTCAGGAAACATCTATAAGATTTAGAAAATTGGTATTTTATACAACTTCCAATCACAAGTTCATGGATGTATAACTTTTTATTAAAGCTACCGGACTATACAAAAGTCCACGTCTTCAATCCTAATTAAAAAGTAATTCTAAAAAAAAGAACGGGGGGGAAAAAATCAGAATCGTGTTTCTCGTTCCAGAGCCCCTTTAACCCCCCTGCCCACTCACCTTTACAGTAAGTCAATAATCGGACACATTGAAATATATCCCCCTTTCACGGTGTTACATCACGTTTTCGTCAAAATCCTAGCATCCCAAATCCTTCTCTCTACCCCCAAAAAATAGGGTGACACCCAACATACGTCGGTGAAACGATTTAAGACCCCCTTCAAAAAGGGTCAACACGTCTCCCCTTTTGTGATTTACCCCCAGATTACCACATGTTTTGGAAGGGGTAAGATCCAGTGTTTAATCTCCGATCATTCGCAATCCACCCCCCACAACAAAACTAGGGCTGAAGCTTTCTGGAATCGGGGAAAAGGGAGGACGTACAAAATGAAACGTATTTTGATATTCTAACCTTGTTTTTGTTCTCGGAAAACATTTTTTTTTTGCTGGGGAGGGAGAAAAAGAGGGGCTATTTTTTTTTCTTCTCTTGTGTTTTGAGGAATTCGTGTCACTTGTGACTTGAAATGGATTAATGACGGGTATTTGATTTTGGATTTGAAGTCGAGAGAGTTTTAGGGTGTATTTAGAATTACGGATTGTGGAAAGAGAGTAAGTGCATATTAATGCAGTTTTTTTAAATAGAGAGTGCGTGTCAAGATGAGAATCTGATGACTCGTTTCTTGTACAGTTACGAATCTATAAGGGAGAGATAAAAAAAAATAAAAAATTTTCTTCCTTCGTATAGTTTTTCATACACACAAAATCCCTTCGATTAAATATATGCATTTAGATTTTTTTAATCCTTGATATTGAGAACACTAACTTGAGAACTGAGGACAATTTCTAAAATTCCGGTGACTTTTTTTCCTTTCGCAGATTTAATATTCTATTATTTACTTGATTCTATAAATGCCAAGATTTTTAAATATTTTGGGTAGATTCACACTACATTTGTTTAGAATATTATCCACTTTTAAGTGAAAAAAAAATTCGAACCTTTAATTATCGTTTTATTCCTTTTTGTTTAAGTAAAGAATTTTTTTAACAAAAATACCTAGCGAAGAGTTTGTTGTTTTTTAAAATGTTTTCTGCTGTTGTTGTTACTAATGCCACATATCTGACGGTGTTGAAACGAGGCCCACGAAATCCATCGCAGCAAAGGACTAGATGTACACCTGTCCTCAACCGTAACTTTAAACACCATACAGGTGACAGTAAAATTTGGCTCTGTTCCACCCCAATTTTGAGGGAGAACACCCTGGAGGTGGTCAGGGGCTTCCCACTTCTCCCCCTTATATATTTACCCTGTATCTCCTCTAAAGATATTGAGGACATTAACAATAATTAAGTATTGTAACGTTTTCGTCTCGCAGCTGTGATCGGCGTCTTTGTGGAAATAATCACCACACGTGCAAAAACACCTGTGCAACTTTGAATTATTGCGTAGTACCATACTGGATCACCTGTCGACCCTTGATATCATGGGGACCCTTTCCCATCACTGGCAGGATGTAACGAGATGTTAAAAGCGCCGCCCCTGATCCTCGAGCAGAGAGAGAGAGGGAAAACCAAAAAGAGATGCTTTGTACCTTCCAGGGAGCGGTCACCGAAGGGATCCCACCTCTCGCAAAACCACTGTTTTGAACTCTAATATTTTAATAAGTTTAATAACTTCAATATATAATTATATAAATAATAGCTGTGACGTAAATAAACTAAATATTTAAATTAATTAATATCAAGCTACCGTTATTTATCTCAAACGCCACAGTATGTTAAGCCGTCATAGCCGAGAGGTCATGGTCACAAACTCGTAACCATCATTAATTTTATCGATTCATAGGCTCGAGTGAAGGATTGTTTATGAACGACGTCGCACTCTGAAGAAACACGAGGGCTTTGGTACTGGAGATGTAATGGGCTATTTTGTTTAGTTCTCTCCTAAAACTAACATGGGTAACATTCTTTAAAGTTTTACTGAGAGTTTATTTGCCACCTCCCCTTACAATATGGTGGGAAGATATTATTCAGATTGGTTCTAAAATGTAAAATTGAGAGAGAGGAGGTATGGGGGCAAATACAGAAACATATTTCAGTAGTCAGCGATCAGCAGTGTGGAAACTTTCATTTTAAAATTTAGATTCATCAACTAGTTAGCACTTCGTTGCATAAACACAGGTACTTATTGCAATAGTGAAGTTCATGTTTAGAAAATAATTCTCTGATAAGTCGTCTTATTGATCGTAGGATCCGTGATTCACTGCTCAAACTTCGTGAATATTGAACACTCGGCTATCGCTGTTGCCATAAGAAAAGGGAAAAGAAACTACAAAGGGAGGACAGGAAGCAGAAAATAATATCAGGGCATCTTGAAGCGTTTTACTCATGTTTACTTAAGACTACAGACACAATAATAGTGTTACTGAAATTTCTGATTCTATAGGAAAGTATATAGTGGGGTCGGGTATGGTTATAGGCTCAGATTACGCTTTTAGCAATAACAAATAGACAGGAGTGATCTTGTGACAAATTCTATAGCCAAATGTTATGAAGTTGTTAGACTTTGACAAAAATACATGTTTCTACAAAAATATAGAAGGGTCTAGGATGATTATATTACGGAATGTTTCTCAGAAGATTCTTTTTAGCTTACTTAAAGATGATGTGCACAAGTGAACACCATTAAAGTCAAACATTAGACAGTGATAATGCGTTTCGTTTATTTTATGCGATATTGAGAGTATCGATTTTACACAACTACGTGAACTTTTAATGTGTAATATTGTGCATCTTACGTGTATTGTTTCCTGTAAAAGTAAGTCTGTTGTATTTACGAGAGAGATCTAAAAAAAATTTAGGTTTATTCCTTGAGAGCGTCCCCATTGATTCCGGGAACTTTTTATGTCTTTGAATGACAAATAAACACATAAAGGGTAATATTATTCAAGCATTTTGAAGTTCATAATTCCTGTACATTTAAAAAAAAAAAAAAGGTTGCCTTTAAGAGAGTGTTAATGAATTTTAAAAAAATCAAGAAAGGTATTGGAATATGTAACTTCCATTATAATTGGCGGGAAAAAAATACTTTTAATCTACAAGTTCAAAATTACATCATCTTAACCAGAAATTATTCTAATAATAAGATTAATTAACTTCTCCAGTAAAATTTTATCCCAATTTAAAAATTTTCATTTTTGTTCTCCTTTAAAACTTGCTTCTATTTTACATTTAACTTCTGTGCATCCAATAAAGTTATTGAATTACACAACGAGCAATATAATGCATATCAATAGCCCCACTAATGGTTCTCTTTGAAGGAATTAAGCCGCTTATTATCCAATCACAGACTGATTAATGTGACCTCCCACGCGAGGAACTTGCATCGATAACAAGAGTTGCGTCACATTATGTAATGGAAGACCTGAGTTTCTCAAATAGATTGTGTGCGTGAAAAGTTCGCCAATGATTTCGCATTCACCTTTAGATTTATAAATCTTTAAACCCATTATTTTGGCCCAAGCCATTACAAAACATGCGGAATTTTACCAGAAGTAGGGTATTTATATATTTTAATGGAATTTAATTGCAACTTATGTAATCATTCAATGATATTAAATAACATTACGTCTGGTAGCATAAAGCAGGGGTGGGCAGAGTTTTACATCATACGGTCTACTTTTAAATTTTAAAAGGTGTTGTGGTCCACCCAGTGGCGTAGGTGTAGTGTAATAAAGAATCAAGAATATTTATATTAATGACAATAATAAATATAGAATATGTATTTATCTACATAACTACAATGGGAAAAAAACAAATGCTTTAAACCACGTTTAAAGCAAAACGCAAGATGCAAACATAATACTCAAAAAATTTAAGAATATCACACATGATGCATTTAGTATCAAACAATTCTAAATACATTAAAAAAAACATTTTCATTTTAAGTTAGTTCTCGTATAGTCAGTAGAGGAATTAGTCTGTGCATTTGGTCCCGCACAAATCTTCAATATCTTGGTTTATAATTACTAACTGCTAATCTTGCATTGTGTTCTTAGTGGTCGCTTGTGAAATGGAAACAGTATGTTGTCTTAATTATATTCATCGTTGAAGATACAGATTCACCTAGGTACGCAAGTCACATAGAATGTGAAAGGTGATTCCCCAGTCTAGCTGGTGTCGTTGTTCCATAAATATGTTTTTTTAGTATGCGCCCCTTATATAGCTTTTAGAAAAGACCCCAAAATGTATTGGTGGTCCACCGATCGATCGCGATCGACAATACTTATTCCTGTTGTTATTGTGGCTAATGCCATCTGTCTGACGTAGTCAGAACGAGGCCCACGAAGTTCATCATGGCAAGGGGCTAGAAGTACGCCTGTCGTTGACTTTGAGCATTATACAGGTGACAGTACGAGTTAGCTCGACAAAATTCCCCGAAAGGACAATAGATGTCGATACCACCTATCTCCACCTCCACAATTTTGACATGGAACTGAAGGGGAGGGAAATATTCTCCAGTCCCCTGCACTCGTGATTCAGCCCACAAGACTTTCGGACCCACTGATTTAAAGAGCAAGTACTCCACGTGTACTCGGAGGGTATTTGGTGGCATCGAACCCAGGCCTTCCGGTTTGGAGTCCGATGCTCTAACCACTAGGCTACCCTCGGCCCCACCCATTCCTAGTATAAGGTATTAGAGATTTTAAAATAACCTGAACTATTTTAACCTTGAACGGTAGATCAATGCGAGAGCAAGGGATCGTTTAATAATTCTGTACTTAGAAGAAAAAACGAGGGCTCTCGGCAGTATGTCCAAGACCACCCAAAGGATTTAGAAGAGTGATCTTCAAATTTTTTCGACTCTTGGAACCCTTAGAACTATAAGGTGTCTTCGTATAGAATCCCCTTCCACAAACAGAAGAATATATCTTAAACTAAATTTTAAAATAGATCAACATGTTTTAGGTACTTTACATAAAGACAATTAAAACATTATTGTATTTGTTATTAAAAGATTTTAATGTAATTTACTCATTGATAATAATATATGATCCAATCGTCACACGCCTATCTAGTAATAGGTATATGTGTTGAAGTATTTGATATTTCTATATTCATTTCAAAAGTCTTTAATGTAAAGACATGTGTGTATACTTAAAAGATATAAACTTATGAATAAAAGATTGGACTAATATAGAATATATCTATTTTGAAATCATTAAATGAGGGAAAAAATTGCCAGGAATAACAAAATGATAGATCGCAACCATTTAAAAAGAGATATTTGAGGCTCTAAAACTCATAACAATTTTAAAACATTGATTGTTGTAGGATAAAATAGTAATCTGACCCTTTTATATAAAGGTTACTTTATGTCCCCCCTTTTTTATTACACAAAAAACACCATTAATATTCTCAAAAATCAAAATTCCTTTTCGTTGCCAAAACAATCGAAACAATTTTTCTTCATGGTTTTGAACTTGAAAACGGCAGTTAAATAAAATCGACTATTTTCTTTTGGTAATTAATCACAGAAAATATTCTTCAGAACAACTCCAGACGAAGTAACTAACTTTCGCAGAAAAAAAAAATCACTTTTATCAAAAGAAACTCCTTAAAGAGAGAAACCGTTTCAATAATTCTTTAATGCATATATAACAACCGGAAACATACCAACAAAGACTTTTATCTCCGTTAAAGCACGGAAACATAATGTTCATCACAACTTAACATAAAAAGTCTACGAAAATAGTTTAACTGGAATTAATGGGGAATACTAATGGTATTTTTGATGATACATGGATTTACTTAAATGATTCTAATAAAGGAAAAAAACTATCAATCATAAGGAGGGGAAAAAAGAAAAAAGAAAACGATTATTAAATTGGAGCCAACAATTCATATGAACGCTTAGGTTAAGAGCGCAGGGCCACTGCTAGTTACTTTTATAAATATATATATAATGAATTTTTTTTAGAAAAGAAATTTTTATGAATTAACATAAAATGATTTATATATCTTTAAATCTCTTCCATTATTTTTATACATAAGTAATAGATGTAAAACCTTGCTTATATATTTACATTATTATCTGGCGCCGAAAACTAATTAAAAAAAAAATCAGGGAATTTTTATTTACGTGAAATATTGAAAACTATACGTGAAATATACTTTTATTACGAACTACGATATATTTTTTTAAACAATGGCGACAAACGATATTATAACGAACTTAAAACGGAAGAGATTTACGATATGTTCAGTTGTAACCCGCTTGATAATTAAGGTGAAAGAAGTGTCGCAATGTAACAATATGGATTATGAACTAGAACGTTTGGAAGTAAAGACAAAAGAATTAAGCAAAGTTGACGAAGAAATACATAATTTGTTACAGAATGATGAATACAAACAAGACGTAGTTGAATGTGAAAAATACGAAGACAACGCCAAGCTAGCAATTTTTCTCGCCAAAAAGAAAATCCGAGAAGGATTCGAACAGGTAATTTCTGTGTGAGAGAGAGAGAGAAGAGAGAGAGAGAAAAGAAGAGAAGAGAGAGAAGAGAGAATCTTTACCCTCTACAGTGCAAATACCAAAATACTAATATAAAAGTGAAATCCCCCCCCTGATTGTAATAAACACATTTTATGGAGACATAGAAGAAATTTCAAGTTTTTGTTAGCGTTTTCAATCGTGTATTGACAATAATGACTCTTTTTCGTTACCCACAGAATCCACACAGAATCTTACGTAAAAGCATGTAGGGACCAAACCTTCAGTTTCTCACCGAAATTTCAAAACCATAAACCAGTGATATATTGTAAGGACCATGGAAATAAAAATGTGTGTGTTACTACAACAATTATTATGCTCTTAAATATAATTCTTCTTCCACTTCTTCATTGCCTCAACAGCAGGCCAAGGCTGGCTCGCTGATCCTCCTCCAGTTGACCCTATCAGTCATGATGACCGTCCATCGGTTGATTCCCATTAGTTTGAGGTCCTTTTCAACATCGTCTAACCATCATGTAGGTGGTCGTCCTCTACGTCTAGTCCCTTCAAATTTCCAAAAACTTACTTTTTCGGTAGGAAAAGCACTGGCATATCTGTACAGATGGCCCCGACACTTAATACGTGATAATTTTATAGTTCTCACATGTCGTTCCCACCATATTTTCTGTAAATTTCATGATTGTAAAGAATTCCTCACCCATTGTTCTCTTGAATAGGTCCAAAGATTTTCCTTAAGATTTTTCTTTCAAAAATGAGCAACTTTTCTACCTCTGCTTCGTTGAGGGTCAATATAATTCACAAACATAAAATTTTGCATATTGTAGCTAACCGTACTTGTGACTCACTCTAAATTTTCCTCAAGTATTTGTCTAGATCAGTGCTTCTCAAACTTTCAATACTTGCGACCCAATATTCTGTCGTAATTTTTTCGCACCCCCTCCACATCCAAACAATAACAATGTATTAAATTCAATATAATAATGTACTTTGACGTAAATCTACATTATGAATTTAATTACAAACCGTACACATTATCAAGATGTGTTAATTCTTGTATATAATTTTACATATGACACACAAGCCCATTGGGTCACTGGTAATTATTAAACTTGTTCTTAACTTAGTATTGTTAAAGTAATTATAAAATACAGTGTGCAGTACCGATACATTTGTATGCGTACTATATATGTGTAAAAAAATGCGTATTTTATTATTTATTATGACATAATGTATTTTGTTTTGCTTCCTTTCAGCAAATTAATATTTTTAAATAAAGTTTTATTTGCGAAAAAAATTTTGATATGCTCGTGAACCCCGTGTTGATTTATCAAATCCCCTAGGGGGCGCGCCCCACAGTTTGAGAAACGCTGGTCTAGATAAAAATGTTGTTGCCGATGAGAATTATTTTTCATATTTGACCAATTTTAAAATCAAAACACTTTGGAAGTGAGTATATATAAGTTTTATATTATGCTAAATTTTAAACCGGGGATCTTCTTAATAATTTTAAAGTACTGCAATATAAAGTGAATTTACGTTAAATTAATGTAATTTTTGACAACAGATCAATGTGATCAATAATAAAAATATATGATCCATTATCGTAGCAATTCTTAAAGCATTAAAAATATTAAGGTATTGCAGATAAGCATGAAATAGGCATAAATTAGCTTTATTACATAATTAAAATAATTTTGAACTGTCGCAAATTGATGAAAGAGAATACAATAAAGATAAGGTGTTTTATTATTAAATATGAGTTTGATTATTCTATTTTTTTGTAGTTGTATAGTTTTCATAAAAAAACTCAGGTGTGTGTGTATCTACATAAGTTACTTTTGTAAAGTTTCTAAATAATTATCTTAAAGCTCATTTATTGCTCAAATTTATTCTTAATTAGCTTGCATACAGATTTTAAAAACCTTTGCAAAATTGTTTATTATTAGAGGAAAATTTCCAAAACTTTTATGAAAAAATACATTTTTCAAAATTTTTTTTCAAAAAACAAAAGATAATTTTTATATAAAAGTCTGTTATTTCCTTGCTGATAAAAAAGCCTTACGAAATGTTTGTGGAATTTTGGAATGCATTAAAATTCTCACTTCAATGTAAGAGCTTTCAAAATTTATATCGAAATATTATCGGTATTCATAATCCAATCCCTACTAGCTTTCACTTTCAACTTTCACGGTGTGTAGCTTTTTATCTCAGAAGCAATAGTCGGTGTGGGGAAAAATATATTCATAGAGATTTACTTATCAGCCACATCCAATTGCTTTTCGGATTAAATTGTCACATTTTTTGAAGATTTTAACTTAAACTAAGACAGTGACGTGCTTTATCTTGTGTATATTTACCATAAGAAAATTCTCTTCTCTAAAACCTTATCCAAAGATAATAAGCCCAAATATTTTTATCAGATTTCAAAAGGTATTGATACTCATAGAACAGGCATGTCATTTTGTACAGATAATTGGAATTTATACTTTTTTTTTCGATTAAGTTGTGTCAATGACAAGGTTATTATTTAATAGAAAAAAGATCATTAACATAATTTTTTTTATGAAAAGCAAAATAATATATATAAACTGCAAAAGGGGTTTGAAAATAATATTTTGAACTACACTTTAATATTCTGTGATATTTATTGTCAAACATAATTTCACTCAATTGAGTCGAGCTCAAAATAATACTTAAATATTTTTGTTTCTCAGGTATTAATTTGAAGACAATATATACATTTCAGAGAAATTTTAAAAATCAAAATGAACAAGGAAGAAAAGTAGAATTAACAATTATAACTTCTACTTAAAAATTGGACTTTGTCAGTAAATGGGAAATTTAAAGAACAGAATATCAATATAATGTGAACATTTTTTTACGCGTTTAATCACACATACACATAAATACATTTTTAATCGTCTAATTATATATTTCTATGTATACTGTAAAATTTGTTTTGTAATTACATATTATTTAGTAAAATTATTAATACGTGTTATATTTTCTCATTCTCTTACAGTTTAAGAAATGTTAATATTTTAGTAGGAAACTAGCTGCATGGCCCGGCGTTGCATAGGGCTTTCTCTACTTTTATATTAATTTTTCCCTTCCCTTCACAAAATCACCGCTTGCATTATTCTTTTTCGATGTCGTGTTCGTCACTTGACAATAGTTCAAAATGTGGAGGTGAGTCGCCAAAAGCCTCGGGTAAGTGAACAGTGCGACTTTAAAATTAACTCACTCACTTTGCAATTTCTTAGCCCCCGGAAACAAAAATGTACTTTTTGAAATATAGTTGTATGTTGAAAGACAGAAAGAGTGGAAATGTTTTTAATTTACAAAATTCCACAACTATATTAAATGTTGAACTAAAATTGTGATCATTTTTTGAAGTGTTCGACTCACGGGAAAAAAGTTTCATGCAATTATTTTTTTATAAATGGAGATGTTATTAAATGTTTCATTAGAATTTTGAGTACTTTTTAAAAATTCATAAAAAAAAGTTTTCGGCATTTTATTTTTTAAATAACTGGTTCTAAAAGATCAAAGTATGAACTTTTTAAAAATCATTTTTATTTAAACACATCGATCTGGGATTCATTTTAGAAAAAAATCATAAACTATGCCAATTTTCGTTCTTTTGTACAAAAAATATTCAGAATCTTGGCGAATTAAAAATATATAAGAATAAAAAGAGAGGTAAAAGGCTCGAAATTTATTTACATTCACTATATAAAATCATTCAAAAAGAAAATATACTATGTAATAAAAATATATTTCAGAATTTTTAAGCTTTTTTATTCCACTGTTCTTCAATAAATCATTCTTTAAGAATAAAGAAAACTATCAGTTGTTATAAAAAAAAAAAACACCTGCACTTTGAAACATTTATATGTAATCTGTAATGAATGAAATACTGCTATGCATAGCAAATAACTTAATTGATGACAGCATAAAACAGGGAAATTCCCGTAATCTTTCATCACTCACATGTGCTCCCTCTCCTTGCCATTTTTAAACTAAACCACGAACAGAGTGACCGTTGCTGATTCTGTCGCGCATGTGTAAAGCGCTCCAAATCTTGCGTATTTTTTTTAAAAAAAGTTTTTACTATTTTTAAGGGCTTAATTTTTAAGTTACAGTTTCCAAATTTTACACGTCGATTGTAAACTTCTGTAATTTTTAAACAAAAAAAAAAACGCAACAAAAATTCTGCATCGATTAACTCTCGCAAAAGGGGAAAAATGAAAAACACATTTTTTTTTAAAATCCGTTATTGTTAAGTATTTTTTAACTCTTTTACGGATAATATTGTTCTACACATGTAAAAACGTTTCGTGAGATGACGAAGTTAAAAAACGAGTTTATAAATGACGAAGTTATTAAATGTTTAATTAAAATTTTGATTATTTTTTGAAAAATCGTTCAAAAGAGTTTTTGACATTTTATTTTTTAAATGACTGATTCTAAAAGAGAAAAACAATTTTTTTTAGTGTAGAATATCAATTCATTAACACGAAAAAAAAATTCATACGTAACGATTTAGAAATCATTTACATAAAAGCGCATCAATTTTGACTTATTTTTTAAAAAGTAAAAAATACAAGTATTATTATTTTGTAAAATATATATATATATATATATATATATATATATATATATATATATATATATATATACACCGTATCGTGGCGAAATAAATGGTCTTTTTCGATTCTGTAATTATTTTTTGACCGAGTTTCGTAGAAAAAATTAGATCACTGTTTTAAAAACGTCAAAACCGCAATAAAAATTCCCATCATCGTTCTTCATTTTGCGTCCCCGAGAAAGTAGCCTAAAGGGGTAAAACAATTATGCGTTTTATGGTTTTTAATTAATATCTTTTTAAGTGATTGGAATATTGTGTGTGGAATACACATCAGGTCAAACCGGCTTCCTCGGATCATTCTCCGTCTTTTGGTACCTTCGACGAGTTTCTGCGTGGTGCGCTTCGTGAGAAGATAGAATAGATCGATAGGTAGATATACATTTGTTTACCTTCGAATTTTAATAGTGTAGATCATGCATCATCATCATATCTTATATAATTATGCCATTATATGTATTTTGATAAATATTCGCATACAATATGACCCCATTTTACGGACTTTTTTCCTGGAACCAAGAACATTTGACTATTTTTTCGTAAAACAACCTCCAACAAGCGAAGTGAATTTTCTATTTAACGAACTTTTTCTCTTGTAACATGTTTTTTTCTCCCTGTCTTTAAAATATTTTTGAACATTTCAAATTATTTTCTCTTAACACATTTTATGGGGACAATGCTCTTGAATTGGTTTCATCAGCTGCATAGATCCCCGAGAGCAGTAAAATTGGTAGATTTTATTTGTAGTTAAATTTATGAACGCATGTGGCAATACATGCGTAAAATAACTGGTTATAAAATAATGTAGGTTTAAAATTACACACTTCCGGGCATAAAAATAGAAAATGTCATTAAAATTCATAAATTTCGATATAATTTTTTTAAAGCTGAAAATACACAGTGTATTCTTGGAAACATTTCAGTACTGAATTCTAATAAAAGAAACCGCATCTAAACGAAAAAAGAGGAATACTATGTTTAGTTGTACATCGCGTGACCATGAATAGTTTCACAGTGACCTTAGAAAATCAATATGGTTAGACTTTATTTCAAAACTATGGCAAAAGTTTTAATAGAATTTTAGAAGTGACTTTTCCTTTATTTCAAATAACTTATGTTTTAACCATTTTGTGAGCCATTTATTTCTCTTTTGAATTTCCCCCAGTGCTTTATGTCTTATTAACAATTAAACTAGCATTTAAGGGAATATATGCTATTTTGCCGAATTTTATGTTTACATTTAAATTTTAAAAGTTGGGAAGAATACTTCCCAATGAACCATTCACTGTCATGAAGAAAATTAAATTTAATGGTGATTATTTGCCATAATAAGATGAGAAGCATATTACAATGCACAAGGGAGCATCATATTCTACACACATGTACCGGGGGTCCTCTTGTTCTTCCTGCTACTTTTCCTACATCGTCTGTAGTTAGAAACCATCTTTGGCGTATGATTTCTCACACGGGCGAAGCGCACATCATTCGGAGCTATGAACTTCTTCGCTTGGGCGCTAGCAGCTAGAAGTCCTTTCCTTTTTCTTGAAGAATGTCCGTCGATTAGATGACGAGCTAATGCGATACGGAATGCTAGCTAGTTTAAACTTCTGTTTCTTTTGTTCACTTGCCACAATATGAGACTATTTATGATGGCAAGGTCAATAAAAAAATATAGAACATACGATACGATACCACCATTTTACTTATCATCTTATTTAATAGCTTTCTTTTCTTTGAATGAAGTGATCAACCCATTGCATGACATCGTTATATACAGCGCGACAGCTTTTGGTTAAGATACTTCTTCTTTAGTATCATCTTCTTTTTGTCCAATTTACAGATGTCTTAATCATTGGATTATATGCAATAGGTGGCACGACAAAACTGAAGCGGTAATTAGTCTTCCCACAGTTACTACAACTACACACTTCTTTGCTTGGAAGTTAGCAGGACGTCCTTTCCTTTTTCTTGAGGACTATCTATCTATTAGCTGACGAGCTAATGCTATACGGAATATTAACTGGCCTATACTTCTGATTCTTTTGTTTACTTGCTACAATATGAAACTATTTATGATAGCAAAGTCAATAAGAAAATACAAGATCAGAGAATTAGTCTTCGCATCGTTATAATAGCAAGGCCAATATATTCTAATTTGTTTTGAGCTTTTCACAGATGTATTTTGTAAGATCATGCAGATGGGAAGTAATCTTCCCAAGACCGACGAAAGGGTTAAATGGCATTTTTTTTTACACAAAGCAATTTCTCAATTAAAACTGTATTTTAAACTTTGCAATAAATGGTTTTTGAAGTTTTTATTATAAAAAAGTTATTTTTACTTATACTTTTCCCAAATTTTAGAAGACTTTCTTTAAAATAAAAACAATCCTTCTGAAACAAGTTAAATAAAGAACTTTGCATGAAATAATATGTGTATTACTAAAAGCGTTGTTGTGTGATTTTTATAGATTATAAATGTGTATAAGTTTTTTTTTAATTTCAATCTTCATCTCATGAAATCTATAAAAAAGCCATCTGTTTGCTTTATTCAGAATCAAGAAAAGCAATTTTAGTTCCATTTTGAATAACTTTTTTTTGCCAAACTACCTTTATGAAAATCTTATATTACTTTAAGTATCGAAAATAATGATTCATGAAAATATTAATTGCCCCTTATAGTAAAACTTAAATAATATCTTACTCAAAATTTTTCTCGTTTACCTTATGCGCGATTATTCGTTGATTTTGTATTAGTTTGTTTATTCTAACATTTCACATTAAAATGACAGGAAAAAAGCACTCAAAGCTATGATTCTACGCGGAAAATAAAAATTGAAATCGACTTAATAGCCCCTAAAAAACAAATACTCTAACTCTAGCAAGTATGGTGAATATTTAACGTTAAAGAAAATGGAATTCTTAGACTTTTTTAATGTGTTCGCAAGTATAACTTTCGATTAAAATAAATTGCGCGTCGTCTTATCATCGAAACAATTACATGGTTGATATACTTTTAAAAGAAAATTGAAAGTAAACCCAAAAATCGAGTGTGCAAGCATTTTATCTACTTTTCGAGGATTTATGTTATTTTCGTCTCAGGATTATTACGTGGGCGACATTTTGTTAAAATAAAACTAAAAATTTTTTTTGTAAAGAATTGATTTCCTTAGATGCACTGTTTGCTTGTATATTAAAGACAACAATCTATATTTTGTGTCTTTTGTTGGTTACATGGTTTGCATACTTTTATAGAAGTCTTAGAGACAAAGTTTTAATCTACATTGGTTAATTCGGTGACTATTGGCGTACATCTTGAATACTGTTGAACGGATATTTTCATTCGCATAGTCAAAACAACACGATTAGGAAGAAAAATTGAAAGACAACAGCGTTTATGTCCCCTCTCCTTCTATACTCAGACTCAAAAATTTTTACTGTCCTTAAATAATATAAATCATATCCTTGAATTAAGAGGTAGAAAAGATGTATGGAAGTGTAGCTGAATAATAACCAATAAAAGCTCAGTTCAAATAATTTAAGAACATATAGAACAGGGGTGGGCGGACTTTTCCAGGGTACGCGCGGGCTTCTAATGTTTCTAAGGTGTTGCAGGTCATCCAGTTGCGTAGGTGTGGCCATTTTGTATGTATGTTTGTATGTTTTCTTTTCTTAATACTTTTTTCGACGCTGTATCCCTCTTTTAAAATATGACAGATTACTATTTTTACTAAAAAATACTAGTAACACGAATTTGTCGATGAACAACTATATAAACGACAGCTAGATCTTCAAGCGTGGACGTATTCAATGCAGTGAGCAGAGAACATATGTGAGCCGATTAACTTGAAACTGATGTATATATATATATATATATATGCTTACATATGTTTGCTGACAACTCTCGCGTCATCGGGGCCGTGGCATCAACCCGAGAAACCAATCCCGTGTAAGCACAGTGTGTAGGATGTCTTAATACCCAATCCCATGCTATCGCGGAAAAAAAACTGAACAATATTTATTCTTCCCTTCAGTCGGCGTGTGGGGAAAAATTCATTTCTACGGCTGGCATCGTAGTGATAACTTTTCCCCAACAGTGGCAGTAAACGTGCTAAGCGTCGTCGTTCGCTTCCAGTGAAGGTACAAGTGTCGGTTACACATTTATGGAATCATTTATTTAAGTATAAAATCAGTGCCATCGATTATGGAAATCCGATTCTCCAGTCTAGGTGGCGTTGATGTCCCGTAAACATGTTTATTTTAGTATGCGCGTCTTATGTCTTAGTAAAGGCGCTCACCCTAAAATATCCTGGTAGTCCACCGGTCGATCGCGACTGACTTAATACTCATTTCTGATAGAGAGCAATATAATAGTAGTAGTGCATTCCCATACACGATTTCAGTTTCACCTTGCGTCAAGAGGGTGGGAAATTGATTCATTGATTGCTTTGTTAACCTCGCACTTTGATGTCGCACGAAAGCTATTGTGTTGACGGACTCGTAATTTGATTCTCAAGTGATCACGATGATACCCAAGTTGGCATCCCACTCTCCAAACGTTCATTCCACACCAATGTGAGAAGTCTGAGCCTCGACAGATTTAACGTACTGTGGCGTCGTATTGGGTACGAAAACTCACAGTCAGGCTAGAGATATAAATATGTACAATTTATTTTTAAAAAACTCCCCATCACAAAAGCCTTTTTCCCTTTTTTTCCAGGG
>BMAV01022006.1:0-56453 GCA_019973955.1 Trichonephila inaurata madagascariensis
TTTTTTTTTCTTAGTTACATTTTGGGTTATTTCGCATTTTTAGAATTAGGAAAAAAAGTTATTTATTATTTGATATGATAAACAAAACTTTTAACAAAAATAAAACTTTGCTACTGAACACATTAAAAAGTGCAGTGGCGTACATAAGAGTGGGGGTATGGGGATTCTCTCCCACAGACCAACAAATTTTTAATTTTTACCGTAGAGATTATGACTCGGTGCTTTTGTCCGTATGTTTTTTTCTTTAAGAATCTAACCCCATAAAGTAGTCTGTATACGCTACTAAAAAAGAGTTTGGCAAAAAAAATTTTATCGTCAAAACTTTCTGACACTCATTTAAAATTCGGGGATCTATCTATTAAGCCAAAACTTCCAAACGGAATTTTACCATAATTGAAATCTTAGCTTTCTTTTACTAAAAATCAAATACACAGAAAGGAAATCGAATTCCACAATGGGAAATTCACGGTTCCGAACGTAGTCTGATACTTTAATCACTATGATTAATTAATCAATTAACATGATAGTTTAGTTCTTTTATAATTCTTTGATACTGATAACAATTTTGTAAAACAGCGGTGAGAATTTCCCCATTATATTCTTGCTTTAAAGATTTTACTGCCGATTTTGTTAAGAGAGGGAAAAGAACTGTAACCTTTCTTCATCTTGAGAGTCTTTCTCCACAGGGCCGAAAATATTCCGTCTGTCCAATCATCTGTGGCTACATCCAGACGTCCAAACATCTGAGGGGTGGTTATTGCCTTTGGATTCATTCTCATTTCCTTATGGGGTGACCCCATTGCTGTAAGAGCAGCCATCAGACCTCGAATGCAACTAGTTTTGCCACCTCCTGCTGGTCCTAATGTCATGATTCCGTGGCGGACAAGTTGCGTCTCATATAGCTGTAATAAATGAGTAAACTCTTAAAAGAATTGAATACTTGCAGTAAAATCCGGCGTATAACGCGCACTTTTAACACGAAAAATAAGATCGAAATTTTGGGGGTGCGCGTTATACGCCGAGTATAAAAATGAGAGCTTTAAAAAAAATGAGTATTAAAAAAATTTAGACTTATATATCGAAATACTGTTTATTTAAAAGAAATAACATACCCTATGAACTTTCATTGTTGGATAACATGAAAAGGCATTCTTTTTTGACCATTTTAAGGCGAATAAACGTACACTGTTTCTTGTTACAATTAATCCATTCAGGTGATTTTCCAGGACCCAGTTCGCAACACTTTCTTCTAGAATAGGCCATTTCGTTACTCCTTTACGTAAAGCACATGTTAATTACTGTCATTTCATTTTTTTCCCCACTCCCTTATGGAGCTTTCGCCAATATCAAACATCCTTGCTGCAGCACGATTTCCATTTTCTTTTCGCAAATTGAATCACTTACATCTTGAAACCGGCACTGTGTTTTGCTTCGTTTACCAGGACTCATGTTAACTGCTCGCTGTTTGAAGCGTATTCAATATTATTCATAGTATTGAATATACTACAGTCAGCGAGCGTAATAAGTCTCAGACTTGTTCTAATTTATTTCAAAATTTATCATCCGCCTCGTATATCACACGAAAGGGGGGAAAGGAATCAATGTTTATAGAAAAGCGTGGGAAAAATCCAGCCATTACGCTGATTCGGTCTTCCCCCTCCCTCCCTTTTTGCGCTTAAGGGTTGTAAAATTCTAGAGAAGTATACTATTTTTTCAAAAGAGAGTCTGGAATGATTCATCCAAGAAATAATGACTTCAAAACATAAGAAAACTGCACGCGTACATTTCAAATTTTTTCGTAAAAAAGGGGTGCTCGTTATACGGCGAATATACCTAAAAATTAAAAAAATACAGCTTGAAAGTATAGGTGCGCGTTATACGCCGGATTTTACGGTAATATACACAAGCGGTAACTTTTTATGCATGTTTAAATCTGGACGTTACATATTGGCTAAAAATAACATCTAAGATCACATGCATATTTGTTCACTCATTTTAATTTTACCTGATTTCATTTGCATTCAAACGTAGAAACAGCTTTAAATGCAATAAAAAAACTCATTAAAGAAAAAATGAATGTATGAAAGTAGTTTTTTTCTTCTGATATTTATTATCTAAGTTATTAGCATCTTACTGGTAGTTTTCTCATTTTTGAAATAAGCTAGCTTCCGAGCTCTTTTTACCTTTTTATTCATTTGTTAGTGTTAAGCATGTATTAGGCCATCTTGAACAACTCTTTTTTATCCAGGGCTCTTTTGCTAATATTAAGCAGCATTGTTTAATTTATGGCCGGTGAAGAGCATAGATACATAAAAATATTCATTTAGATCGAGTTGATTGTGATGAAAATTGTCGCTATCCTCCAACCTCTGATGTGATTCAAATAACATTGCAATTACCAGGTGTATGCATAAGTATTTTCCGGTTTAACTAAGAGATGGCACCAGCAAAAAGTACGCAGCATATTAATTTGACACATTCGTTATTTTGTTCGTCTGACATTAAACTACAAACACACACAAGCTGAGTCCGCCAAAAACTAGCGTCTTAGTTTTATCGTTCAGTGATCAAGGCGAATTTTGTGTCTGAAAAAAAACATTTGCGGCACACGCATTGCTTTTCTTATTTAATCAAAAGAAAAAGACTCTTGAAAGTCATCGTTTGCTGGTAGAAACATATGATGAACACGCTCAATCTATTAGAACATGTGAGACATGATTTCGACAATTTAAAAGTGGTAATTTCAATGTGAAAGATAGAGAGCGCTCTGGTAGACCATAAAAGTGCAAAAAGGAGCAATTGTAGGAGTTTTCGGATGATGACCCAACTCAAACTCAACAGCAATTGGCAAAAGCACTAAATGTGTCACAAGAAACAATTAACAGACGCTTACGAGCACTGGGGAAGATCAATAAACTTATTAAATGACTCCCACCCGATTTGAAAGGACGTCAAATGGAAAATCGTAAAGTCACTTGGGAAATGCTGTTTCAATACCGCGAAAGAAAATAATTTTTATATAGAATTGTGACCAGTGACGAAAAATGGATTTATTTTGAAAACCCAAAACGGAAAAACTCGTGGCTTTCACCTGACGAAGCCGGTCCTTCAACACCAAGGCCAAATCGCTTCGGCAAGAAGACTATGCTCTATTTCTAGAGGGACCAGGGTGGTATTGTGTATTATGAACTCTTGAAACCCAGTGAGACTGTTAATGCACAGCGCTATCGTCAACAAATGATTAATTTAAATCACGCATTGATCTAAAAACAACCGAAATGGGCCAGAAGACATGCAAAGTGATTTTGTTACATGACAATGCACCGTCTCACACAGCAAAACCAGTAAAAGTCACCTTGAAATCGCTTGGACCAGACATCCTTCCGCACCCGCCGTACTCCCTACACCCGGCACCATCTCACTATCACCTATTCGCATCAATGGGGCATGCGCTCGCAGAGCAGCACTTTAGCGATTTCGAAGAAGCTGGAAAATAGCTCGACGAATGGTTTGCAGCAAAAGACAAGCAGTTTTTCTGGCATGGTATTCATAAATTACCTGAAAGATGAGCAAAATGTGTAGAAGCCGATGGCCAATATTTTGAATTAAAAAAATTAATTTCCCTTGAAAATTACGTGTTTTCTTTGCCTAAAATACCGGGAAAAAACTTTTGCATACACCTGGTAATCTGTAACTGGTGATAATTTCTCGTCTCTTTCGGTGTTCTTGATATTGATTTCTTTCCTTTCAGAAAAGTTTCAGGTTACTTCTTAAAAAATGTTCAAAAAATTCTTGAAAATTGAAAAAAAAATATTTTCTTACCTCAATTCACTAATAAACGTTACCAAGGTAATTTGCAGCTTAGGAGGTTATGAAATAACTATCTCAACAATATAAAAACAAAAATGAATTTATTTATTATATACTAGCTGCTACTCATCCGTTTCACTGGGTATAACTTGACTATCAAGTTGTCTAAATAATGTCTATTCTTTTTAAGATACTGATATCAAAATCCTAGCGTTAAGCTTTTGATTGCATTCAAAAACATTCTTATTTAAATTTGCATCTTGATTAAAATAACAGATCTTGAATTTCAAAACGGAAGTATACTGATAACGGAAGTTTTACTCCCTCGTAATTTCCCCTTTTGAGAGAAGACTTATGCAAAACTCGTTCTTAACGGCTCTCTCCTTAATAAAAGAAACACGCTTGCCAAAGAAGGTGGAAAGGGTGAAGATCGGCCTTATTTCACCCATCGTCAAATTCATGTTATGTATTTTTTTTTTAACTCTGATACTCAGTCGAAATGAAAATGTTAGGTTTTTTCAAAAATTCTTTTATTAAATAGAGAAAACAGGAAAAAAGTAACAATGTTAAACTATTTATCACTGGCTGAATCGTCACTGAACCATCCAGTAGCAGCGTCTTGAAGTGTATCAGCATATCCAAGACTTGGTGTTTTTGTCTGTGAGTGTGATTATGACGCCATTATCCCAAGTACCAAAGTACAGATGCAACATGTGCACAGCAGTCAACAACTCTAGCACCAACTTTGCACTGATAATACCATTCAACGATTGAATTATGACCTATACTTGTTCTTATCCATATGTTATATGCTTTTGAACTTGTGTGTCGTGATCTCAACTGGAGTCGAACAACTGAGGAGAATCTTCTCGATTTACGTAAAGAGAGTACATTCCCGATTGATTAAGGTCACTGGCGAAGCTAGTTCTGAATGGGTCCCGTATCAAAACTCCTTGGAGGTCCTTTTTTAGAAATGAAAGCCCTTTTAGGGGCACTATAGTTACACATGTTGGGGCACCTGTAGCTTGGGGGCCCCATATCATTGATACGGCGGTAGCTACGCCCCTGAGTAAGGTGTTCGTGAGTACATTATTTTTTAATGCATACAATACTACGTAAAGTAATGGCCACAATACGAAAGAAATATTTGTATTACAATATGACATGCACGAGGTGAAGACACGTTTGAATACGCACGTGACGTATGAGTCTGACCGATTCGCGGACAAGCTATTTTGTTTCGTATCACATCAACGCGCTTGATGCACCAAAACAAATGAATGTCAATTTAAAAGCCTTATTATTGTAGTATTTGTGAGACCAAAAAATATAGAGGTGCTTAAAATGCATTTTTTTTTAAAAAATAAAAGTTAGAAAAAGTGCTTAAAATAACAAACTCAATGAATTTGCCATGTTTGATAACTTTTTTTATGTGACTTTCTATTTTTTTTTTCTTACTGTTTTAGAATAAAAGTAAAGATCTATACCTAAAGTTCACATAAATATAATAACAAAGATACAATAAATACTTTGAGTTTTCATGTCTATGATGGGCGAAAAAAGGCCGATCTTTACCCACCTCCTTTCAAGTTTATAGTTACAGTAGTTCGAAAATGGGGATTTTTGTCTATAACGCCCCCTCGACATTCCTCTTGGGGCCAATTTCCGCAAAACTCCTCCTCAGAGGATCTCAATCTCAACAGAAGAAACATGCCTGCCAAATTTAAAATCTATCTACCTAACAGTTCCAGAGATGTAATGATGAGTGAGTGAAGTGCTGTTTGAAATGAAATAAAAGAAATGAATGTTTTTTAAAATAACATTTTAAATCAATAAAAATACTTATAGATTTATTTATATATTGTGGTGGCCTGATTTGTATGTGGGTTAAAATAAGATGCAAAACTGGATGCAATTGAAAATTTGTAAGTACTTTCGATATGATTCTTACGTAAAACTTCCAAGCCGAGGTTTGATAGACAAGGGCTGATATCTTTTTCTTCCATCATTGTTATTAAGGCGTTTTCGGTTAATGTTAAAGAATAGGACCCGAATTTGGAACATTTTTTCAGATATAAAAGAAATGAAAAATTAATATGATATTCTGGCTTCACTATCCTTTAGAAAGCAGCATTTTTTATCATACTTCCCTTTTTAACAGAGTTGATTCATTTTTTCTGGTATAAAATGTGTTTCGCGTGTTTTCTCCTATACCGTAATGTTAAATGGGCTATGCCTTCACGTATTAAAACGAAAAAGAAAGTATTCATGGGATATTTTGGCATTTTTAAAAACACTACATTGTTAACAGAGATACGAGCTATAATTCTACAAATTTCCATGGAAATTTGGGCATTTTTCTGTATGAAAATGCTCTTCGCGCGTTTAGTTCAAGCTCTCGTACTTTTACCGAAAACAGCCTTAAGTCTTCTATTTAGTCTGTTTCATGATGCATAAAAGTTAATATATACTAATTAATCACATCTTTTAAAAACTTTAATTATAATAATTAGAGTACGAATTTTATATAGATTGAATATCCATTCAATTCTATATTTGTTTTATTATAAAAATCAAATTCATTTAAGCACAATTAATCAATTTAATTACAAATTATATATTTAAATATTTTTCATAAAACTATTTCATAACTTCAATGCAACAAAAAAGTCATACGAAATCTATACGCGTTAAAAAATACTTTTATCTTCCCAGATAGGAATTAAATTTACCATTCAAGAATTTAATCAGCATTTTATCGATTAGGATAAATTATCAAACTAGTTCAAACTAGATTTCACTACCCAGAATGAGTGAAACGTATCCCTGTCATTTAACCTTTGAATATTCATTATGAATCGATACAATGTATTCCAGTTTAGTGTGATTCCCACCTGCACTAGTTTGACCTTCCATGCGGGAAAGGGAACCAGTCCATTTTCCTTCACCTGTACATCGATGGCATCTTCCAGTTCCGTGTTCCCCTTCTTGTGGTCTCGGATTCCGGGAAACAGATCGTTCAGAAGAGACAGGAATAGGGGTTCATTTTCGTCGATCTGGAACAGAATGAGTTCATTAAGATTCTTTTTAATTGCCGATGCAAAACAATATCCGAATAAGTCACATGATAAAGGCAATCACGTATTCTCCATAGAATTCAAAACTAACCTAAACTTGTGTTCATTGTTTCATTTGTAAAATTTAGATAAAATTTTACATTTTATAATTGGGTAAAGATTCTCAAGCAAAAAAATTTCTTCTCTCAAAAGGTTTTAAAATTAAAAAGAAATTCTTATATGAGTTCTGCTCGAGCGTTAGTTACGGGTCTATCCGCGTTCTTCCTACTAATAGTCCTCATGGAAAATAATGGGTCTTTAAAAATTATTCTATTAAAAACCTTCCTCCGAAGAAGAAGGTGTGATTATGTAAATCAAAGCTTATATTTAAAGATTAAACTTTCTAGCTAGAGAGAGAGAAAGGTTAGACTGCTATAGGATAGCATTGATTGATTAACGTAAAACTAAGCGAGAGCAATTCGTAGCTTATTTGATTAATATTAAGATTGACGATTTGGTCGATTAAGTGTTAAAATGTATTAGGTCGATTTGAATTAGAAGGTGTATTGCCTGGAAGTAAGTGATCCTATTTCCGAGGTAAGTATCTCGTTTACCTCGCTATTGCTTCACATATTTGGTAATTGGTGAAATTTTTGAGTTATTGAATTTGTGTCGTGCTGATGATTAAGAATAAATAGAGTTTGAAATGTTTTGAATATGGATAATCTTCCTACAATAGTATCTCGAATTACTCTCCTCCGACTTGTGCGAATCCGGAGTTACGCTATTTTTAAATTTCGCAGATTCTTTTTTTGTTTGGGACAAAAATTGGTAGTACGATTGAAGAAGTTGTCGATCTTGCTATGTAAATAAATTTAGAAGTGGATAATGATGACATTCAAGAACTATTATATTTCCCACAATTAGGAGTTGACAATTAATGAACACTTAGAAATACATGAGTAGAGCAAGACATAGAAGAACTTGAGTCTGTAGACCCAGTTCAATCAGAAGATCGAATGACAGTTGGAAATTTGACAAAAGACCTCAGTTTAATTGAAAATGGTTACAAATTTCAAATCCAAAATCAAATTACTATGGCTAATAGATGTCTTAATGGAAAACGAAAATGTATGAAATCAAATTTAATCAAAAGGAAAACGAAGGTTCTATTGTATAAAAGTCTTTTAAGATCAGTATTAAAACTTTTGCATGTGAAACTTGGTTCATGCCTCGAACAGATGAGAACATGATAAGTATCTACGAAAGGAAGATTTTAAGATTCATTTTTGGAGGAAATCATGAAAATGGAACATGGCGAAGAAGATCAAATTTCGAGATTTTTCAATCATATAAAGAAACTGACATTGTTAACTTCATCAAAATACAATGAATTAAATGGGCAGATCACGTTATCAGAATGAGCGAAGACCGCACCACTAAAAAAGTCTTCAATGCTCAACCAATTGGCACACGAAAAAGGGGTAGGCCAAATCTTAGATGGATTGATGGCCTAGAAAAAGATCTCCTAGTTTCGAGAGCCAGGAATTGGAGAAAACTAGCAAGAAGAAGGCTGGCCTGGAAAAGACTTCTTGAGAAGGTTGCGAGAACTAATTCTCTGTATTTTTAGCTTTTATGTTAAGTCACTGCAACTGATTTGCTTAGATGAATTAAATTTTATCAGAATTTTCTTTAGGAAAATAGATTTGGAATGCTCGTAAATAATCTTTGACGTTTCTCTTTATCATGACATTGATAAAATTAGTACAATGCGGTGGGGGTAAATTCATGACTATCACCTGATAAATGGAATCACATGTTCTTCACTCAACTCAAACTAACATTAGACTTGTTGTACTTATCGTTCTACTGGTAAGGTTAAGATAAAATTTCAAATTTGATAATTTGGTTCGATATTCACAAGCATTAAGATACTTTAAAAGTTTCCTACAATTAGAAAAAAAATCTTATATTATTCGTGTATTTTTAAATCAAGCGTATTTTGTTTTGTGCGCTATTGTTGACAAATATGTGCTTTTTAGAAGAAAGTTTCCGTAAAAAGCAAAAGTTGGCAACAGCGAAGCGCATGAACTGATTGGCTAAAACACGTGACTAATTTATCATGTGACTATGATGTCACATGAACTTATGAACTGACTGGATGGAAACATGTGATTAAAGTGATCATTTGACTTCCACGTTACATGAATTTAGCCCATAATTAACACGATAAAACTTAATTAAAATTTTGTGAACTTGCTTGAATTAAAACTGTACCAAAGTTATTGAAAGTATTTAAGGTATCCGACTACGTTCGGAACCGTGATTTTGTTAAAGCCTATAAATGGATTTATGATATTTAGTGACACTTAGATTAGAGAGAGAGAAAATGGAAATAAAATTGTTTTAATAATAGTATTAAAATATAAAAAATTATTTAAGTACAATATTTTGACAAAAAATAAACATAGAATGACCCATTTTCAAAATATTCTCCTTTTGTGAAAAATGCTTCTATTATAATAATATTTCGCCTGTCTATAGCTCAGACCTCTGTACAGAGGCTCAACTAGAATTTTTTAAATATATAACTTAGAAGTGGGTTTATCCATGTTTTACAACAACAGAGGGAGAAATTTTAAGAGAAAAACGCCGATAATTATTTCAATTGGTTGTAACTCTGAAAATATGTGAATTTTTCAAAAATCCTTGTTCGGACTCTCTGGAGAAGTCTTTACTTTATATAAGCACACACACACACACAGAATATTATTATTTTAGAAGCATTTTTTATAAAAGGAGAACATTTTGAAAAAAGGTTATTCTAAGTTAATTTTTTGCCGAAATATAATATTTTTAAATAATTTTTTTTTGTTAAAATGTCCTTAAAACCATTTTATACATGTATTCTAATCTAAGTGACACTAATATCATGAAAATTATCCATTTATGCGCTTTTTTAAAACTAAGGTTCCGAACGTAGTCGGAAACCTTAATTAAATCGCTGGTGATAATCCTAAAAATCGCATTTAAAAGACATAGATTTCTAATAAAACTAATTTTTTTAAACTAAAGAACATAAACTTCTACTTGTCCTTCTAATTTACAAGTAATATATAAACATAAAAAAATTATCAATTCCAAAATAAGATAAATCCTAAATTTGTATTCAATAGTTTTTAAAAAGAAGTATCAAGACTGTGTTATCGGTTTGTTATTCCTTCTCACCAATTTAGATAGATTCATATCTTTCAAAACTCGCATAACAATAGCACTTTCCGATTCTGTATTATTGACATTGGATCGCTTCGTTGCCCCTAGAGTCCGCAAAACGGACAGTATATTTCTCAGGCCAAAATCGTAATGGACCTAGAAAAAAAAGAATAAAATATACGTAATTCACTATAGAACAAAAATAATTACACATAGGTAACACTACTACGTATTAAGTTCCATGTAAGTGAAATTTTCCACGTTTTTTTTTCTCTTTCTATGAATATTTAAATTTTGTTAAAATATCCATTCGTTGCTTTTCTTTGGTAATCTTTAATACATAAATACACAAATGATAGGTGTAAGGAGTGTCCTTAATATTTTAAGGCTCCGGGCACAAATATTAAGGGATGGCCACCAGGCAGTGGCGCACACAAGGGGGGGTCCTGGGGGTCCATACCCCCAAAGCCCTTGACTTTTTTCCGATTGATTATAATTCTAAGTATATAGTACATAAGATTTAATTAAATATTTGTTATTAATGATTAATTTTATTAATTAATGCTAATTATTTATTCATTAATTAGTTTTTTACTGGTTTTGTTCCCGAAAATCAACAAAATCGAAAGGAGCATGATACAAGAATGGTGAACTTACGACTCCGGACACCCCTTGAAAAATTTCTGTGTGCGCTACTGCCACCAGGGTAAAGAAATGCGAGTAAATAAATAACCACTTACAAATTATAAAACATATGACTGGTTTTTATCGTGTTTTCTAGTGTATGAAAGACGACACTGGTGAAAAAATTTAAACAACAGGTGGGTTTATTGAAATTCAGAAAATTCATCTGAGAGAATGAAATTCTTAAATGAGGGGGGGAAAGTATTAGAACGTAAAGGATGAGAAAGATGGGCCTAAAAAGGAATACAAAACGGTATGGAATCAAACAAAAAAGCTTTATTAAACGCAGTATCGTGACTCATGATTGTCTATCCAAAAAGGCAGATGTTCCTTAATATGGCCCTCCCCTTACTACAAAAAGGTTTCTTCGCACCGTCTCCCATACTCAGAAAAGTTTTGCAAATTTTCTTTAGGTAGGGGTGCCTTTCTCTCAACATCTGTTTGAGTTGTTGGTTTTTCTCCGGAGATGTGCGTGGAAAAGTCTCAAAGCATCTCACCCCTGTTCGATGGGGTTTTCTGGGAACGCGGCCCCAAACCATTGAGGTATATCTTCACTTTCCAGCAGCCCCCAAAGCGGGGATTTGGGGGATTTTCATCCATAAAATGAAGTCTGGGCCAAGGCACCTCGGAAAAGACCCCAAGGGGAAGAAGTACCTCCTCCAAAAAGCACCCCCCAGACCCTTTTTCGAAAATGTGAAGTCAGTTCGCCCGTTCGCATAAGCCTCCAGACAAGAACTCCAGGGCCACCGTAACCGGTTTTTCCTTTATGTTACTGCGATAAAACGTTGATCTCTCTCCAAATCAAACGCGTTTAGAATCGCTTCTGGATGAACCGACTCTCATCCGAGAGGAAAAACGCATTGGGATCGTTGTCCAGTTTTTTCCTCTGGGCCACTGAAAACGGTGGCTTCGGGAATTTTCGGGGGCAGCGTTCGACGGGGGCGAAAGGCCCCTTTGTGAAGGCGTCTTCCACAAAAACCGCGCCCTTGTGCCCCGTTGCTGGTTCTGCAACGGTGTTTGCTGCTGTAAAAATTTCTTTTTTCGCCTGCGGATGATATATGGGTCACCCCCTGCGTTGTCGTCCCGGCCCCAACCCCCAAACATTTCTAACAGCGTACCTGTTTTTTGAACTTTTCCAGCGCGCGGGCGACACTTTGTTGATTCCGAACCGCAGCTAATGGTGACAGTACCCCCCTCCCCCAATTTTTTCCCGATCATTCTTCCAGTGAAGTCGCCCAGATGTTTTCCCCCACCCATATTTCACGAACGACTCACTGCCATTGGCACACAGCGAATATGTTAAATTTGGGGCCCCCGTCCTTCAGTTTATTTACTGTTGAGCAGCGCCCCTGACATAAAAGGTTTTGCGCGCTCACATCGCTTCTGACGTCTTGTTCCTAAAATTTGATACGCATGATTTTCCCTAGATTTACGTTTTCACTGTATGATCTCCAGACCTCCTTTCTTAATTTCATTATTCAAATTTTTACATTGTTGCTTAAGTTTTGCACACCAGTGTATATTTTTACCTTAGAAAATCTTGAAAATAAGGTATGTCTTATTTGACGAACGTACAAATCGGGGGATGGATCTTTTTTTTTTCTGTGATGTGTCGTCCCATCAACATTTACTACACAATATAATACCATTTTTGTAGCTAGGTAATAAGTGTATTTGCGAATGGTTTCTGCCTGGAAATCTTAAAAAAATGGCTATTTTTCTATTCAAACTTTGTTTTTGTAACCAGGACATAATTATTTTTTCTAAGCTCTGCGGGTTTTGAATGAGAAAATCTATGAATTCGTGCCAACAAACACATTCGCAAAAAAAGGTGACATATATTCACACATATATTTCGCAGGTTTCTAAAAGTTAGTGCATTATTAAAAATTTAGTTTTATGAAATGATTAAAGTTTTTTATTTTAAATTTCAGATATTTTCCCAAAAATTTTTATTAAGATTTTAGAGGCATCTTGTTCAAAAGAACGTCTTTTGCATAAAAAAAAAATGGTACGTCATCCATTTGTACCACTGTTGAACAGTTATTCGACAACGGTAATGGGTACATGTAATCAACAAGTTTCAGATTCTTGAAGAATTTTAAGATTCAATTTGTAGGAAATAATTTGCTGTGTTTTTGGTTATAACGTTATATTTTAGAAATATGGAAATTCTAGAAATTGGGGGGTTTGAGCTACCACAAATTTGAATCTTTATACTAAAATAATCTGGCTTTTTTATTTTTAATAAGGACAACTATGGAAATAAATGTTCTCTTCAAATGTGCTTCAGGAAATTATTGAGATTTAAGCCAATTATTAATTGCACTTTTATTATAAAAATCCTTTTTTTCTCTTACATATATAAATACTATATCTCATTTCACAATTTCGAAAAAATCCCTAGATACAAGAACTTTCGTAGACTCATTTGTCACCAAGTCATTTTCAGTTGTGCCAATTTTAAGTATTTTTCACACTTATCTTTCAATTATAGCTAAAAAATTTTCTTATGATTAAACAGTGTAAATATTCTTAATTGGACTGAAAAATATTGTGTAATATCTGCTATAGCAGAAATAAATGTATTTTGCTACAAGTGCCGTTCTATCTTTTATCCTTATATGTAGTTCTTACTTTTCGCTAACATGATGGCGAGAGTAAAAAAATAGCAATTTGGCGATATTCCAGCATTTTCATTCTACGTGTGTATTCCTAAAAGTTATTTTTTTTTGAATTTTTTTTATACTTTTATTTTCTATAAATATGACATTACGAAAAAATGGGTTTCTATGAAGAATGACAACACTCACACATAACGAAATAGGGTACTTATGCATTAGCGTCACCGTGACAAAATTTGCGCCACGCGAATCACGTTAGGATTTCAAAACAAAAGATTCTTACGTGTTTTATCTTAAAAAAAAAAACAGAGTCAAATTTTGGTGCAAAATGACGAGATTCGCGTGGTACAAATTTGACTACGGTGACGTTAATTCGTAAGTACCCGAAATAGCTGCATAAAGATTAATACCAGATTTAAAAATTTTCAAATAAAAAATTACTTTGATTCTTTAGTATTATCGCAACAATCGCCAACTCTATTAATAACTCACCAAGTTGGCAACCTCAATTTCCTATGTGTCGCACGCGCTGAATTGGCAACCATGGGCTTCGTTTCAAATAATGTCGCCAATAGGTTGCGATAATACGTAAGTACCATTACTTTTAAATAAGTATTACAATAACTTACAATAAAAAGTGACTATGGTATAATCCTAGAACAGTTCACAATTTTGGAGGCAGAGGAAAAAATGGATCTAAATTGCTATTTCATCGAATATTGTCTTTTATGCAATAAGATAATAATTCGCCAAGATGGCGATTAATAAAGGTGTGCGCTAAAATAAGATCCAACTCGTAAGTACAATTCCTTTTGCATTTTATGTTATACACTTTATTCAGTTTACACAATACATAATATATATCATATCAATAAATACAACTGTTTTTCAGAAAATTATTTAAATTAGTAAAATAACTTTCAAATTAAAACATTACATTTATCTCAAAGGTCAATAATAATAACCCCAAAAACAGTTCGTTATAAAATAATCCATTGAAATATAGATCAATCAAAAAAGAATTGTCATAGGCCACTTCGAAATCATTTTCCTGAAATCATATCATAGAAAACAGTCATTCTTGTATTGAAATTATCGATAAAATTCCAATGAAAATATAACTATCGTGTACTAGTGACATAGAATTGACACATAGTGACAGAGTATTCATAGAAGAAAAACACTTTACATATGTTATATTCATGTGCGCCCTGTTTGGATAAAGAATATTCATAAGATATTGATACTCAGTTCATTCTAAAAACTTTTCCTTACTGATTTTACATCGAAGACAATAAGCTTACATTATCACCTTGTGGATCATAACATCTTTTTAATTTTGTGACCTTCCAGATTTTATTAAAAATCCATAATTTACGATGTTTTTTTCGTTTAACTTTTACAATTCCTGGCTTACTTGAACCAGTAAATTTTACCACACTTCCATCTCCATTCGTGGCAGGGTTTTGAGAGAATGTAATGGATGGAACTGGTTCGAAATTATGCTGTATATTTTGAGAATGGGTCAACGCAGGTCTTCTTCGTCTGAATTTGGGTGTGTATTTTTTCATTGTTCTTGCAAATCGGGATTTCTTAAATGGGAAGCAATCTCCTCCAGCAAATACGTCGGAATAATTATCAACCTCTACCATTTTCATTTTTTTACTTATTCTACTAGTATTCACCTGGAAAATTTCTTTTTCTTTGCCGAAAGGTAATCTTCGTTGAAGAGTTCTCAGATTTTTCAAAGATTTGTCGGTAAGTTCATTTTGAGGGTCCAAAGAAAGCGATCTAGAATGTTTTTCTTCTCCATTCAAGTCGAATGTTTTCGAATAGCTACTTCGTCTGGTCGATTTACGAAAAGTAAAAGATAAACATCTGAGGCTGTGTGCCGACGAATCTAGCTTACTTTCTTCTCTTACATCAGCACCACTATTTATAAACCCTTGTTCAGTTAAAGCCATTCGCTCTACTTGCAGAATTATACCATCAACAAATTTTGATTTATCCAAAAATTCTTTGTTTTCAGAGTCAAATAAAAATGGATGGTTCAAACCCTTCGTAGCTGAATATCTCATTTTAGGATCCATTACTATAAAATGTGCAACGAAATCGAAAAATTGATTGGTGACTTTATTCGAAAAGGGAAACCTTTTATGCACTTGAAGAAAAGCCTGACGAGTTTCGGTATGAAATGTTGCCGACATAACCTTTGGTAAAATATCATGTTCGTATGAGTCATCAATTTTAATATCTCGAAAATGGTATTTCAGAGTAAATACTTGCAGTAACAAAATACCAAAAGTCCACATTTCGGCAGCAATTCCGTCATAATAAGTACCTGTACTTCTGCTAGCTGCTTCAGGAGGTAAAGCATATAAATTAAGGCCAAATGTTTTGTCCCAGACATCATCTGATTGGCACAGCGTTGAAAAATCTCCAATAATAGCTGTATCAGTCTTGTGGCATATAAGTATATTTTCTTCTTTTAAATCCAAATGGCAGAGTTTTTTGCTGTGCATATATTCGAGACCTTTTAGAACGTCCTTCATGTAGTTCCTTTTTCGTATGAAACATTGGCGTTCATTGTGAAAACTTGGCACCTTTTCATACAAAAGATGAAACAAATCAGATCCAACGTATGGCATTAGATATATGATACATTCATCCAAAAATTCGTCAGTTCGTATGAGTGGCAGAAGATTTGAATGTTTCAAATCAGGCCAAAAATCTCGCTCGCCACTTGTTGATTTCATGACGAGCTTGGCGGCTAATTTCTGGCGACTTCTTTTATCACGGACAAGAAAAACCATTCCAAATGCTCCATGTCCTAAGCATTCGTGAACTTTGTAATTTTCACTGGACTTGAATACGGTCAATATAGATTCTGAAACTACTTCATTAAGCATTTTTGTTTTGAAAAAAAATGCCTTGCCATGTGCTACGTGTTTGTTTCTTTAAAAATAGACAAAATATTTGACTCGAGGTAAACTTATTTTGAGAACTGTATTTCTCAATAATATTTTTAATAAGATGACGAATGAAGTTGAAGTAAATCGATACTGGCGCGAGATGACAAATCAAATTTGATGTAAGCTTCATTGCACATCTCTTAAGTATTCTGGAAATAAATGATTGACTATGATCTGTTTTGTATCTGAATAACTATGGTTCGAGTTTTTAAATAAAATTGAATGTCAAGTTTATTGTAAAATATTTTTATTGTTTGCTCGGTGCTGACATTTTTAGAGAGAGAGGTTATCATTGCCATTTGTGTATAACTGTTTACAGCCAACTATAATTTAATGGAAACAAAAATGTGCGGCAAATATTTTTTATACCTCAGTTTCCTACTTTAAATTAAAAGATAAATTAATGTGCAAAATAAGCAAATATTAAATATACACATTTTTGTATAAAAACTTTGCCATTATTTTTCTTTAAATGTCATACACATTGATAAAAATATTAGTTTAAAAGTCTTATGAGATGACTAATATACTCTCTCAATTGAAGACTTTTCTGTGAAACCAACTAAGAAGTGCTGGATTTAAAGGGGGCTAACGCACACTAAACACTTAACAACCTCAAAGTTACAAAAAAGTTAAATTAAGACTAAACCGATTATATATAAAAAATAACTTATAAGAATAATAATAAGAATATAAAATTTAACTTCAATATTTAGGTATTTAAGAATCTAAGTAATATGCGCACATACTTTCAATAAAATTAGTTTTCATATAAAAAAAACAGGCACTGAAACAGTTACTTTGGTACTTGCTTATTATGCCCAGTCGCATCATTTCGCCAAATACTGTCATCTTTAATGTTGTGTCCGAACACGCGTGGGAACAATTTCCATTATTGGCTGTACATCACGGCATTTAGCGACGTGTTTTGATTTGACGAAATTCGTCAATGGTATGATAAGTAAGTACTGTTACTTTAGTACTTATCAATAATATAATTTATATAACATTACATATTTCATTATTGAATTATAGAAATTCGATGTACGAAATGTTTAATGTCTGAAGACTCAGCTGAAAGTAAGTGAAGCTTTTTAATGTCTAGTTTTCCTGAATTTTTTAATGAAATGTTCCGATGCGAATTTTTTTTTTAATTGAACATATATTTGATATTTTTTTGCAAACAAATGTATCTGCACATAACAACTACATGTATCAATAAATTTCAATACCCTAAAGATGAAGAAAATCGTTTTTAATATCTTATATATAAAATTAAAAAGGCATAATATTTTATAAAAAGGTAATATGTCAGTGTAAAATAATTATCTAACGTGAGATACCACATTCTCTCATAAAATAAAAATAAGCACTTTCAAAAATGATCTTGGAAAATTTAAAAAATATATCCTAGCCTTTTTACTAATTATATTTTTTTTAAATAGAATTAATGTATTGGATTACGTATCAAATACCATTTAAATCTTCAAAATCTTAAATAGCCTGCTTTAAATAAAATTTATTTAAAGGGGAAATATATGTCCAATTTGGCCGAAGCAGTTATACACAATTCAGTAATACATGAAGTTCTGTCTGTTTGGCCATTATTTCCTGTTCATTGCAGCAGCTCACGCAGTGTGTTGCTAGGCAACCAAGAATGTTAGTTTCTCTTTTCTTAACCATGTATAGTCCATTCAAGAGCAAATCAAGCAAAATTCAAAATCCACTTCCACAAATGTTCATTCTCAAAATAGAAAAAAAAATTATTATTTTCATAGGACTTATATATATATACTTATATATATATACTTATATATATACTTATATATACACTGAAATTTAACTGAGATTAATATGTTATAAAAGTATCGTTCTTAACTGAAACTTCTGAATCATTAGGAAAAGAAATAAAATAAGTTTTTTAAAACATTTTTTAGAAAAAATAGAGTACTTGGTCTTAAGTTATTCATCAGAAACTTGAGTATAAAAGTTAATAGATTTAAAAAAACTGTTTTGAAAAGTTATGACATGTTAACATGATTTTAAAATTAAAATTTATTAAGAACATTTGAGAGAACTCGTGATTATATAAGAATAAAATAAAGTATTATATTGTGAAATATAATCGTCGTTATTTGGGATTTATAAATATCTACTCTAAACAGTGATGTACAAAACCTTTCTTTTAAGAGGGGGTTCTATTCTAAAAAAAAACGTAGACGAAAGTGCCGAGGGGTAATCCATATGGTAAAAATTAAAAATCAGTTGGTCTATGGGGGAAAGAGGTCGAAACCATTCCCCTCCCCCCTCGTGTACGCACCTGACTCTAAATAACTTCAACTTCTACTTCTTCAACATTATTCATTCACATCAAAAGATTTCAAACAAATTTTTTGATGTATACTGATGCAAATATTTACAAGCGTTTTATAACTTTTTTTTTAAATTTAGTGTTTATGTTTGGAATGAATTAAATTTCTGTTATCTTGTACTTTTTTTTTATCGGCAATTCTTCTCTAACACTTTTTTAGCTCAATATTTTTTAAATAATAATAACAGAAATAAAAAGTAGTTATTAAAGAGTAACGGCAGTAATTTAATAAGCAAATAAAAGTAAAAAAAACTCTTTTTAAATGATCATTACAAATATAATCTTTTTCACTGCTCTGAATATCATTAAAAAACTAGATACTTTTTGATTAAAAGACAGTGGCGTAACGTACACCCCCGCACTGCAGGGATGCCCAGAGTTCTAGGGGCCCGAAGCCTGACTGCCGCCAAGTATCCACCCTTTGTAAAATCCAACCTGGAGTCCCAAAGCCTGACTCTGCAGGAGAGCCCAAATGTAATCCATTACGACACTGTTAAAATACCATGAAACCAAACGTGGTAGAAAACACAGAAATACGTCGATTACTTGCTTAAAAGAGTGCTAATGTTATAAATATGTGCTGCATTTTTAAACTTTGTCAATTTATGCTAGCAGTTAATTTGAATTTAATGTCCTTTTTCTTTTTGTTACACTGTTCACCTGTTGGTTACAGAATTCATGAAATCAAACACAACAATACGTAGAATTTTCGCCAAATTCTGGTTTATGCACGCTGCTAATATTATTTAAAAAAGTAAGCTTAAACTTAGGTGACCAGTAGTTTTTTTATCCAAGATGTTATATATATTATTATAGGGTTACTATACTGTAACGTTACCGCTCTCAATTTGGCGAAATGTACACGTATTTGACACAGAAATTCGTAGCAATATGACATGAAATTAGTACTCAAATTATATTGCAATCAAGTTATCAAATAAAATAAACTTACCTGTTTAGATAATTGCTCTTCGCAAAGTTTATATAATGTATAAAATTTTCTGGCTAGAGTGATATTCTCCAAAAATCCACAACTCGCCAACTTTACTCTAATAATAATCTGTCTATCTGGTACCATCATGGCCACCGTCCGAAACTGTACTTTTAAATTTTCTGGAAGTTCTTGTCTGCCAGCGTAACCAGGATTCTAAATAGAATTGAATAGTCTGTACGTACAAACGGTGTTATAATGTTTTCTTGCAATATAGAAGCAAAATAACCACCTGCTGTTATAATCTTGATAAAGTATAATGAAAATCTTTTCAAGAATAATGGAATAAAATTCAATGAGATACAGTCAAATAATAAGTATTAACCCTCAAGCTTTGAAACAAATACTTATTCTTATGAATTCTCTAATTTTTTTTGACAGAAAGTAACATTATCATGAAATATACTTTACTCTACAAGTTAGGAAGTAAGAATATTAAATTAATGTTGAGGCATTTTTGTACGTGAAAAAGTCGCCCCTTCCCGATTTCGTGTCATATTTTTTAATACTAAACGGAGATATGAAATACATATAAATATATATATATATATATATATATATATATATAACTATATATAACTCGGTTTATTATAGTTATGCTATAATATGCAACTATTTTTAATTTATATCCATTTTTAATCTTTTGTTAAGTGCTACATTTCAGCCACTCTTTTGATTTAACTCTGTATTAGGGTATAGAATCTGGCAACAAATTGAATGTTTCTACTCAGATTTAGCGCGGGCTTTGCATTTGTTAGTGCAATTTTTAGGTAAGTTACCTCTATCTTGTAATGGATTTAGATATTTCTATCCATTATTTCCCTAATTGGTTTTGCTCAGTGTTATTTACAAATAAAGGGGAAGGTTGGCTGGCCAAAAACATTTCAACCCCACTTTTATATAAATTATTTTATATACTAACTGTCTAAGTCAGTAATGTTCTGCACTGCAGCATCCATTTTATATTTATTATCTCGATTACTCTTTTGTCCTTCATTGAGTGATTTTCCTACTGTCTATGTGTTTGTCGAGTTTTTGTTTGAATGTATCTCTCGTTGTAGAGAATTGACCTATATATATATATATATATATATATATATATATATATCAGACTTATTACAAGAAGTAAAGGTAATTAGATTTAAGAAGACTTTCTTACAGTGAATTATTTTTATTGTAAATAAAAATAAAAAAAAAAAAAAGAAGCTTTAAAAAAAGTTGTCCACAAAACTGTAAAAGTAGGACAATACTGCTTTTGTAATATATTGAACAGATCAAAATTTTTCTTTTTCTAGATTCGAAAAATGTGACATTTTCAAGAATATTCGTGATTATTTCTTGATTATCACTCTAACCTTACGTAAATTATATCATTTATCATGTAACAAAAGCAAAGCGATAAATGAATTACAATGGTTATCAAGATTTGATAACTGTGTGCGACGGAGATAAATTTGGAAGATAAATAAATAAGCCTTCTCAATTTTTTTTTTTTTTTTTGCTATCCTGTCATAGTGAAAGTGTTACAAAAAGTAAATATATATAAGAAGTCTTGATAAGATAATTTTCTTAGAAACTGTTTGAATTTCTGGTTCTATATAAAAAATATACAGTGGGCCACAAAAGTGTTCGTACGCTTGCAATTTCTTATAAAATTTAATGTTTTCGACTACTAAAAATTAATATATTGTAATTGTAATTTTTTTATAATATTTGCAACTTGTTTTTAATGGAATGACATAATTAATTTTTTCAAAAATAGTGTAACTATTTTTTTAAAAAATTAATAATCAAAACTACTAAAAAATGACGCCAGAAAAGTCTTCGTACACTTAATAAAGATCTCAACTTAGCTTTAAATATTGTATTTCTTTCTTAATTTAGTACTTAGTAGGATATCTTTTAGTGTCCACAACAGCTTTTAAGCGTCTTAGTATAGATTTAATCAGTTTTTTGTAATTTCTGTATCGATTTTCTTCCATTCTTCTGTGATTATTGTTTTTACTTCCCATTTTGTGTTTATTTGTCATGTTTTCTTTTTTTTACATCAAAATCTCCCCAAATATGTTCTACTGGGCTAAATAAAGTGGTTGAGGGGGTGTTTTCATAATTTGGGGACAGTTATAGAGACAACAGTGGCGTGCACAGAGAGCAGCGCGCTTGGCGTCATTATCCTGTAACAAAATGAAGTCGTTTCCGATATCCAAATTTTGGGCGGATAATTTAAAATTTCTCTTTAAAATATTTAAATAAAATTCATGGTTCACAATATCAACAAAAAATACCAGATTACTTAATTCTGTGGCCGATTTACACCCCCACGCAAGAACACTTCAACTTTCATGTTTTAGTGATCCAACTAGATTCTTGGGATTAAGTTCCAGGAAATTCAAAATTGACAGCAAATTGATTGGAATGACAGATAATTCAACAGTGTTGGTTCCAATGGGCCTATAATAGCTTGAAAATGAAAAAATAAGGAGTTTAATCCCATGAATTTATGTGGAACAAGACCTCCTCCACCTCCATGGTTCAGCATTGAAATGAAGGTGTTCTGGCGTGGGGGTGTAAATTTGCCTCGGAATTAGGTAATTTGGTATTTTTTGATGGTATTGTGAATCATGAGCTCTATTTAAATATTTTAAAGAGAAATTTTAAATTTTTCGCCCAAAATTTGAATATTGGAGACGACTTAATTTTTCAACAGGGTAATGACGCCAAGCGCACTGCTCTCAATGTACGCCACTGGTGTCTCTATAACTGTTCCCAAATTATAAAAACTCCTCCTCAATCCCTTTATTTAGCCCAGTAGAACATATTTGGTGAGATTTTGATGTAAAAAAAAAGAAAACATGACAAATAAATACAAAATGTGAAGTAAAAATAATAATCACAGAAGAATGGAGGAAAATCGTTGCAGAAATTACAAAAAACTGATTAAATCTATACCATGACGCTTAAAAGTTGTTGTGGACACTAAAAGATATTCTACCAAATACTAAATTGAGAAAGAAATACATTATTTAAAGCTAAGTTGATATTTTGTTAAGTGTACGAAGACTTTTGTGGCGTAATTTTTAAGTAGCTTTTTGATTATTAATTTTTTTAAAAAAATAGTTATATTATTTTTTTTAAAAAATTAATTATGTCATTCCATTAAGAACAAGTTGCAGATATCATAAAAAATTTTAATTACAATATATTAATTTTTAGTGTCGAAAACATTAAATTTTATAAGAAATTGCAAGTGTACGAACACTTTTGTGGCTCACTGTATTTATTCATTTATATACATACATACGAATTTCAAACCAGTATAACTTTTTACTAAAAAAAATTTTAATCCATCACCAGTTTTTTTTTTCTGTAGTTTCTTATTTTTATATCAACAGAAAAAAATTAAAATAATTTTTGCAAACGAGTTAAATTGTTGTTTCCTTCGAGTAATATAATTAATGGCTCGAATTTTACCCCCTGAAGTTTTTAGAAACAAATATTACAAATGTTTCTTGTAAAAATATGTAAAAAATATATTGTATTTCTTAGTTAACTACATTTTTTAATTTTAAAAATATGATTCCTAACTTTTTATTTTTTAGAATCTTAGGTTAATTGAAATTAGTGATGCTAAAATACCTAACATATTTTTGAAACTCATTCTATATTTTCATTCTTTATCAACGACAATAATTTATGAGCTAGTAATGGACAATTGGTTATGGTTTAAGTTATTTATCAGAAAAAGATGAACTTAATTCTTAACAAATCACACAAGAAATAACAAAGTACAATATAAAAACTATAAATAAATCAAAAATATTGTAAAAAAAAAATTCCAATTTTCAATCAAATAGCTCTTAGTCTTTCCCTCTGTTTTCAATTTCAAATTATTTCGCTGAGTAAATTGCATGATACAAATACAGTAGAAAAAGAAGTTTAAAAAAAGACATATACTCCAGGACTTAAACAAGTCGATAAATCTTGAAATTTATATTTATTCGCAAATGGGTATTCCTCCGCTTAGAGCAATTACTCTACAAGCTATCGATCAATGAGGATAAAAAAATATTCACGAAGTTATTTTAATATTATTGGCAACAGCTATTCCTAACATGTAGCGCCATCTAGTGACGGTCTAATTTTCCTCTATTTTGATTTTTCCTAACACGTGAGGTCATCCTCGTACTCATTATCTGTGTACGTCACTGGGTGAATGTTGCGGTAGTGTTTACTTGTCTCCTCTGTTGCGTAATCCGACAGGTAATAAAACTGATGTGAAGAAATATTCTATCCTTTTCTGTCTGATAACCGTATCAAATGGTTGGTATCGACAAATCTTTCCCCGCACCAGTTGATATTTTTTGTTCATCTGAGCAGCACGCAAAATTTCATTGATCGTTTCTACACTAACTTCTGTAGTACGTGGGTGTATGAACCGACTTACTATCTTTTCAAAAATGTTTTCCAGTATAAAGAATGATTATTCGCATGTGCTTCCGTATTTCGTTGATGGTGTAGTGTCCAAAGGATTTGGAAGAGGCAGCAAAGAATTGGGTATCCCAACTGCAAACATTAATCAGGAAGTCATTGAAAAACTACCGAAAGATCTAGACTGTGGCATTTACTATGGATTTGCAAAAGTAAATAATAGTCCCCTCTACAAAGCTGTTTTGAGCATCGGATGGAATCCATTTTACCAAAATGATAAGAAATCTTTAGAAGCACACATTCTGCATAATTTTGAAGGTGACTTTTATGGTGCCAACTTGAAACTGGTCATACTTGGACATATCAGACCAGAGCGAGATTTTTTGTCTGTCGAAGATCTGATTAATGAAATCAAAAATGATATCCGTGTCTCTGATGAAAAATTAGAGCTTCCTGAATGTGATAAATACAGAACTCATTCTTTTTTTGAAACAAAAAAATCTTAATGAAACTCAACGTAGAATCTGGTATTCGTTGAGGTAGGTGATCTGTTCACATGGCATTATGAGAATTGAAGTATTAGTAAATAATAAACTGTTGATAAATGTAAACATTTATCTTAATCTTAGCTTGGATGTATTATAATAATAATAAAAAAAAAAATGCTGTTCATTCTAATCTGGATGAATTGTATAGAAATGTTACATAACTATATGGAAATTATTTTATGCATTAAAATGCTGAAATAATGTAAAAGTCATCAGTTATAAGTTTATATTTGTGATATGTAAATTATTTTAAATCTCAATTTCTACTTTAAAAATGTTAAACCAACTTAATGTGGGTTGTATTGAAGAGAAATTTTGAATATAATTTCATGATACAGTCACAAAACTAGTCCTTTTTTTTTAAGTAAACACAATATAATACTATTGTGAATTGATAAAAATAAAATCAAAAATAACACAAATAGTTAAGTCATAGGCTTGGAGTTCGTATATTTTTACAATTCTTTTGTTTATTGTTTTTATAAGTTTCAATTCAAGATTCAACTGCTAATAATAATCTTATGTGAAAAAAGTTATGATGAATTAGCAATAGAGATTTTAAAGATTATTCCATTCTTAAAATTTGAAAGTACATTAAAATCACAAATTGTTAACAATTTAATTCTAACACTTAAATGTGCAAGTATTATATAATTTTGAGTCTCATGTTATACACATTATTGTGTACTTAACTTATCTGTGAAATGTATTATATTGATTTCCTTATTTTATATGAATTATCTTGGTCTTTCTTTTTATTCTATAAAACTTGACATAACAAAATTTTTCAATGTATATTGTTTTTATATATTTTACAAAGTACAACAAGGGGATATATATATTTTTTTTTTCCTGTTTCAATATTAATAATCCTGCATTTGTAGCTTGAACAATGTTCTTATATTTAATTTTATGTTTTACCAATTTTATAATTAAATTATATATTACAAATTTAGATTCTGTTTTCTTTTCATTTTTAAATGGGATCTATGCATGTTCGTAAAGAGTTTTATTTCATCCTTTATGACCATTTTTCATTGTGTCGTTATGATTTTACAAAAGTATACTCTGATGTACTTGGCTACTTGAGAAGTTCTTTGTGATATATTGAACAACTTACAATGCTTAACTAAAAAAATGTTTCATTAGAATTGTTTAGGTGATGAATGGCAATAATTGTATCTAAACTGGTTTGTGTATGGGAAAAAGTTTGAATAATAAAATTGATGTATTCCATTCAGAATTAGCATTACAATTACCTGTCATATATTTGGAACATTTAAGTCTTGCAGTTAAGTATAGACAAGTTTAATTATTTGATGCGGAGTATAACTTTAAAAAATTATTTACATGTATAAAAAGAAAATTATGAAACTTTTTCTTTATTAATAATTCTATTATTATATGAACAAGTTAAAACTTTATTGTAAAGAAAATATGTTAACAATTTTTTCTCTGTTAAGTGCTCACTGCATTTGTAGTTAAATATCATTTTGTAGAATAAATTAAAATTTTAAATAATTTATTATCTTGTTATGATTATCTAATTAAAGGTTTTTATGCATAAAAATTATGTTAAAGTATGTTGTTCAAAAACTCAGATTTATGGTATAGTAATTCTAAACTATGATACGATGAAGAGAATGTATCTGATTTATTTCGTTTAAATTTAATTTTGAACACAGTCTATTTCTTTCAGAAATTAAATATGTGTGTAAAGAAATTAGTTCATAATGATTATACCATTAAAGTGAAAGTATACTAAATTCTGTATTTTTGTATTAATTTTAGTTTATGATGACAGTATTGGGGCTGACCTCTGTATTCACTGATAATACACTCTGTAGTATTTGCTTGTGTACTTACAAAATTAATGCAACATGTGTATTTATATAAAGTAAAAGTATTATGTTTTATCTTTAGTATTTGTTATAAATATATATAACTATTTTCTATTTATTTGCTAAGTGAAACATTGCTTTGAAAGATAGAATAAAATTTTTATTTTTATATTGGAAGTTTTGTTTGTTTGAATGTGCTTTTTTTAATACACCTAAAATTAGAAAAAAATATTGTAGTTATATCACATATACATAAAAAGGACTTAGTTGAAAGGATAACAGTGATATTAAGAAAAAATATTTTGTGGTTAAAATGTTTGTAAGGGCCATTATTTATATATTAAGCTTTACACAAAGATGAAACTTTGGTTAATATTTTGTTAAATTTATAAAGATATCTGTAGTCCCTCCTCAATTATATAATTGAAAATAAATATATTTCAAGGACTCTGCACCAGATTACAAATTTAAAAGTGTATTATTTGATCATTCTATTATAATACACATAAAATAAATGACTGAATACTTTTAAAAATTCCAGAAAAAAAGTTTTAAATTGTAGAGTTGCCTAACGGTTTAAATTTTTAAAAATTAGTGCGAAAATGACTTATTATTTTTAGAGAAAACAGATTAATTGATATGGGTTTGATTCATCATTTGTGAAAGTCATACTTTGATGCTATTCAAAGGACTTAGGGAAACAGACCTTATAATTTTTAACCATGGCCAAATGACGAGGCTGTTTAACATTCACACCACACCAACGTGAGAACTTTGAGCTTCAACAGACTTAATATGCATCTACCTTTATGTGGTAGGTAGTGACTTACACAAGAGTTCAGCTTTGGGATTCATTATCCAAACCTTACTCACATATATAGGAAAACAGCTTAAATTGTTAGCATACAGATTATGTCTTAATGCTTTAATCTACATTTTTTTTTAAATGTACCTGCCTCTTACATAAAAGAAGTCTATGTACACCATTAATGGCAAGTCTTTAATGTGGCCCCAAGAACAATCCAAATTTATTTTTAGAAATGCTTTATTTATTTTCTAAAAGTATAGATTTGCCCTAACAAAATCTCTACTGTTAATGAATAGAAAAATTTCAGAGAAATTATATTGCAAAAAAAATACAATGATTATAAATTGATGAAAAAAAGATTTAACATTTTGTTTTTGAAACTGAGTGGAGTAGCATGTCGATATAATTTGTACTGAACAACAAAATTAAGCACTCATGCATATGTAATTGCAAAAGAGAATATAATTTTTTGAATTTAATTGCCATTGAGACAACTAGTTATAAATTTGAGAGTGATGTATTATTGTAAAGCACACAATTATTCATGCAATGTTGTTGTTTTTAATATTTAGTATAATTATTGTATTTTATATGGAATATCATTACATTGGCTGTGGCTACAATTAATAAGGTGTGCTATTTTTAATCAACTTTTTATGACTTTATAATCAGGTAAAAAGTAAAACTTTTATTGCATTAGTTTTTGAAAAAATATTTTAAAAACATCACATCTCAAATAAACTTACAAAATTCTTTTCAAAGTTATTATTATATTTAAATTATCTTCTAATTATAGAGGAGTCGGTTGGTGCATGTGCTTTTTTATTGTTAAAATCAGCATATAACAATTATGTATATGTTTTCTATTTGGATTATATATGTTTAACTGGTTCTCTCTAAATTTTAGCATTTTTTTTCTGAATGTTTATATGTATATAAACAACAAGCAATTATATACTTTTTCTGTTCATATATAATTAGACAAAAATCATGTTCATTGAAATCCATTTGTTCTTTTAAAAAATTTGAATTTAATTATTAAAACAAATTTGTTTTTATGCTTCTAATTTTAAATTAAATGAGAATTATTTTTAAAACATGAATGATGGGCTAAGTATTATATATCCTGTTGTTTAATTTATTTGAGAAAAATTATCTGTGTACTGAAAGAATTGAATTAAATCTCTCTATAAATAAAAAAAAAATCTGGCTCTCAACATGTAATATCTTTAGAAATACATAATTTAAATTAGGAAATATAAGATTTTCATAATATTTCTTGTTTCATTATTACTTTTTGTTGAGAATGTTAAATTTTTAACTTTTTTGGAGGTGAAAAAAAGTATTCCTGTCTATATATAGAGTTTGAATTGTTGTATCATCTCTATATACAATAAGTCGACAATTTAGGTGTTTTATTTTATAATTTTGAAAAATACCTTGTTTGACTCTTAAGAAATTCTATATTTTAAAAGGTTTGGAGAAGTTTTCTTATTTATATATATTTTAAAAGTTAATATTCTATCAATTGACTTTGAACTTAAGTTATGATATGCTATTTTTATTTTCATTTATAAGCAATCATCTCTAATTGTTGTAAATGTTTACATGTGCTAGAAGAACACCGAATAAATCTGTGATTAATAAATATAAACATTTACAGAGAAAGTATAATACTTGGATGCTTTTAAAGGAGATAGTATCTCTCTCTGTGTGTTGCTCTCTCTTTATATGTATATTTAAATTCTACTCAACCCAATAAAAATTCAGTGTACAAGATAAAGTCTATATACATAAAGTTTTTTATACATTTATGCTAATTCAGCAAATGATTTTGTAAAAGCCAAGCAATTTTAATTCATGTTTTATTCTACTTTTATTCAGCAATATGTGCTCTAAATTGTATTTTTGTTTAAAAAAATCACAATTTTATAACAGTTTAATATAATTTGGAAGAAAATGGCTACATGTGTATACATACAACAATTCTTAAATTTAGGATGTTAAATTGTCCTGCATATGCAAGCTCAAACAATAAATTTACCAGAAGTTTTTTTTTCTTCTTTTTTATGTTAAATGCCTTTTGAGGGTGGGATTTTCAGCTTATAAAATCTTTAAAAAATTTTCCTAACATCATTTTTTAACGCATTAATTTGGATATCATTACTTAGACTACCTGTACGAAGGTTTGTTCTTCCCAATATATGTAGCTTTAATAAGAGAATTCGAATTAAATTTCAAAGAATTCTGGAATTCTTTTGTAGAAATTTTGGTGTCGAAAAAAAATATACAAATCCGCTTTGAGTAAATTGAAAACGAACAATATAAAATCTGCCATTTTATTATTCTCACTCAAATTATTCCTAAGTATCGTTTGGCCTTTTATCAAAGCACTCTATTTGAAGGTCAAATGGAAAGCAAGTGTCTGTGTCAATAGCTGTAAAGCTATATATATACTACGAGACTTTCCTTAATGCAATTTTAAAATAATTTAAGGCCAATAATTATTAATTCTCAACGGGTTAGATTTAAATACAGTGGCGTAGCGTGCATCGCGGGGGTGCAGGATTCTAGAGAGCCCAAAACCTGACTTTACAGGGGGCTCTCCAATATTCTCCGTTACGTTACTGTTTAAATAGGTGTATAATTTTAGGTTATTTTAAAATAGTTCTGAAATATCCAGCACGCACACGCGCTAGGAAAATTTATTAAATTTAACTCAAGGCCGAATTAACACCTGTGTTATATTATTACTGAGTGGAATGTATTTCGCGACCCTGTTATTTTTTAGTAACTATTTAATTTTTTAAATCGTATTTTGTACTTTTATTTTTGTAATATATTTTGCTCTCATTTCTCAAACAATTAACTTTAAACATAGGAACAACAATAACAAAAAGGGCAGGAATAAGGTTTTCGCTTTATTTTAAATATGGTCAAGTTCTTTGTATAATATTTTAATTAGTTAGGAAATATACCTTATATATAATATAACCACTTAATTAACAGCATGGAAAGTCGATGTCGCCGATGCATTGTAATATATATATATAACCTTGAAGGAGGCGTTACGTGCCTACAAGGTAGTTCTAAACATACTATATCGGATTCAGGACTGGAGATCGAGCTGGCCATTCTATTTACTCTACACCGCGACCCTCGAAATAAAGATCAATAAGCACAACTCGGTAAGATCGTACATTATTCATCGGAAGGAATTCATTAGCAATAGCAGCGGCATGTGAACGAAACTGATATCTCACTCCAGTCAGATCTCAACATCACCATCAAGAGAGATATCTGCTCAAACCAGTGCGGTTTATCCGTTGCGTACTTGGGGCGTTTGCTCAAGGCCCGGATAAGCTGGACTTAACCAGATTTTCTGGTAATAAATTTCGAGCCGCCAGTGCCACAGGGGCCCCCATGAAAAAAGATCTTCTGCGGCCCCCAAAAGGGGGGGGCCCGAAAATAACCCCCTTAAACCCCGGCTTTTGAGCCTAAATCCAAAAGATTTTTGCTTTGTTAACTGTCTCTTTCAACAAACGGGATTTTTGGTGTTTTGATTGTTTACTTATGTAAAATCACCTTTTTTTCTTTAGTTATTTGGGCGTGCCTTTTGAAGATTTTCAGGAAGAATTTTGCCGGGTCGGTTAGGAGACATGCTCTCTTACTCCAAACCCCAAAAGGGGAGGGATTCATTAAATTTTAAGTGCTTTTGTCCTACTGTGTTCTTGGTTTTTGCTCAAGGGGGCCATCCTTCCCGGGGTTTTTCCATTTCGTAAATAATCCATAACTCATGTATGCAAAGAGAAAACGATGATGGAAATGAGTTTACAGATTGGTTGCTCATATCGATATTCTTATCAATAAACTGAGATTGTTTTGCTAATCCCCTAATATTTTCACTGATTCTCAAATAATTTTATAGTTGGAATAAATACTTTTTTTTTAAATTAAAATTCTTTGAAAATGAATGAATGAAAAAAAAATGAATGAATGTACGATAATTGAAGAAATATGTGTTTGAAAAAAAAAAAAAAACCGTGACAAGTTTCTGTAGTGTTTCCTTTTCTTGATGACCTAACTTCGTGCTTGTTTCGACCGCGGTAGCCGAGTGGTCAAGGTATCGGACCGTGGCTTGCCTTGTCACGAGTTCGAGCCCCGTACCTCTAAAGACCCGCCGTGTAGGGCAGCGATGCACGTTAAATCTGTCGAGAGCTGAAACGTCCTCCCGTTGGTGTGGTGTGGTAGTTAGGAGAGGGGGGTGCCAGCTCAGGTGTCGTCCACGTCACTTGACCATGGTTCAAAATTACGTGGTCCGTCGCCAAAAGCCTTCGTGTATTTGAACAGTGCGACGCGTTAATATTCACTCACTCACTGAAAGGACTCATGGAAAACTGAAAGATTTGGGTCCTAGACTAGATCACTAAATTGCTCCCAATGAGAAAACTACTAGAACATGTATTTCGATATGGAATATTAGATCAATTTTTTTAGCGTTTGAAACTACATAGCTATTATTACAATGTAATGTTTTTCAATTCTTACTATTAGCTCACACTCTCTATATATTTATCTTGGTGGAATTTTCAATCGTTAATAAAATACATTTTAAAGCTCTCCATTGAGCTGAAATTTTATATGCATGATCATTTTGGATGACAATACAATAATTTAATTATAATTAATAGAATTTAATTGATTAAAACTAATTATTCAAAGAATTACAAATACAGCCACGTTGGCATCATTTTTTTTGGCGACAAACCCCTTTTTGGCGACTTTTGTAAAAAACTTGAAAAGGTTTTTTTCCCATTTTTAAAAGCATTATTTGAACTGAAATTTTATAGACACGATTTTTTTGGGATGACAATACGATATTTTAATGATTTAATAAAAATTTAAATGACCATTTAAATTTGGATTCTCTCCTATGTATATACATATTTATATTAATTGTAGCTATTTAATGAAAAGTAGCTAAAATAAAATGTTTCTTTGTTGATCTAAGTAGGAATTGACTTAATTTTTTTTTATATTATTTGTTTTAATTATAGATGTTTACTATTTTCTTTAAAAGAGGGGGGGGGGAATAAACGTTAAAGAGTTTGTATAAGTAGCACAAACAATTTTAGAATTATTGAGGAATCTTTAAATCACACTCAAGAGGCCCTCAAAGTCTCTTGGGGGTCGCAATGTCAGTCTGATACATAAAGGGCGCCGCGGTGATCGAAAGTTTAAGAACAGTTGCCTTAGAGGAGCAGCTTCTTGTAAATCAGACGTATTTTTGATAACCTATTATTGTGTGTGTTTAAAATACATATATATTTTTATTTATCCGCTACAACACAATCGTTCTACTGCGATTCTCTAATAAAATAATTCTATTTTTTTAACGTAAATTCTTCAAGGAAAAATCCCCTTTTTTTAAAATATTAGCCAAATGACATTTAAAAAAATCGAAATTCGAGTTATATTTTCGGATAGAATAAATATCACTATATTAAATTAAGTTTTTATGGTTTAAAGTTGCATGTTTGTGTATGTGATATAATATCCTTTTTAATCTGAAATATTTTATGAATTTGCCATTTTCTTCTTGATGTACCCTTTGATTTTAACCATTTTTTTTAAATGCTTCTCTGACTATCTCCTTAACATGACCCTGAAAAAAAAATTCTAATACACCGCGAAATATATTATTTAAACGGCGAATTTTTGGATCCCCTTTTTTTTTCTGTGACGACTATGGTAGCCGGATGGTCTTGGTCGCTGGCGTTGTTTCCTTTGAGTCGTGGGTTCGAGTCCTGGTGCCGATAAAAACCCGCTGTGTAGAAAAGCTGATGCATCATTTTGTCTGTCGAGTCTCAAAGTCCTCAAGTTAAAATTTGGAGAATGGGTTGTCAAATCTGGTTTCGTATTCGTTACTTGACATTATTTAAAATTACATTACTAGGTCCATCCCCTGTAACTCCTTCCCTCAGGGGGCTCACCTTCTTTATGTGAGTACGGGTGTCACACAATCCCGAGGTACCCAAATGAATTTTTTCCTTTTCCCAAAAGGGGATTTATGTCTTTGGAAACGCAGGTTTCACTAATCCTAGTGATCCTTCTCTATTTTCGACCCTCTTTTTTGTCACCCCATTTTTCCCTTTTTCTTTTTTTTCACGCCCAGATCAAACAACAAATGTTTGGCGCAGTATAGCCAAAAACGGCTCTTGGCAAAAACCCCCAAAATCATCATCATTATCTCACCCTGCTCCTGTTAAGTTTTAAAAGCTACTTCAGGGGAAAATTATGTAGCGTATTTATGGATCAATGCAGCGTGCCCCGGGGAAAGGCCTTAATTTCCCCCCTTACATTTACCAGATATCGACTCATACCAGATTTTTTTAATTTTTTTACCAATATTGAATGGGATCAAAATCGCCTTTTGCTATACAAAAAACCCTTGTGGAAAAGGTGGTGAACCAAAAAACTGTTAAAAGATTAAGATCCGGTGATCTACTAATTGAAACCTTTTTGCCGTAAAAAAGTCTTTCCTTCCAAAAAAATTTTCTAATTCACCTGTAACAATAAGTCCCATAAATGTCTTAATTCTTGCCGGGTGTCTTTCTGTGACCTGTTGACCACCCCCGAAGGGGGAAAACCTTGAGGGATTCTCCGATCAGAGTGTTATTCAGGTCAGGAGAATCACAATAAAAAAAGATACAACTGTTATACCGACCAAACACTTAATTTTAACTTTCAACAGCCCCACACTACCCCAAAGCATTAAAGCCGGCTACCTTAACTGTAAAATCCGTCCATACATTCCGAATCCTCTGCGCTGTTTCAAATGCCAGAGGTTCGGACACTCTCAAACTGCCTGCAGAGGACAATTGACGTGCTTTAGATGTGCAACTGTTGGACATTCGTCCACAGATTGTACTCTAGAACCGAAATGCGTTAATTGCTCCCAGTCTCATTCATCAGACTCAAAATTATGCTCAAAATAGAAAACAGAAAAAGAAATCCAAGCTATTAAAACAAATAGAAATATTTCATATGTAGAAGCACGGAAATTAATAGCTCAACAATCGTCCCAAACATACGCCCAAGCTGCCAAACCCTCAACTGTAACCACAACAACCCAAACTGATGAAAATATTACAAAAATATGTCCACCTTTGAAACTACTACAACCTTTGGTATCCATTCCAAAGCCAATAATGTCTTCTAAAATACCTGTAATTAACAAATCATCAACCACAACTCAAGAAAACCTCTTACCACCCACATATTCTGTAACTTACCTCGTCATCAGAATCTCAACTATCTGTTCCTTTAATAGATACTACTCCCACCACATCTAATATTTCATCTACATCTGTTGCATTTTCTTCATCTAATAAAGCACTTTCTTCATCCGATGTATTAATGTTTACACCCTTATCAGCTGAAGCATGTCCTGCTGTTGAAACTGAAACCTCTATATCCAACACCATACCTTCTACATGCCAGGATACAAAACAAACTTCAAAAAGCCGCAGGAAAAGACGTCCTAAAAGAAGTATTACCTCTGAAATAGACATAAAATTGACGCCTCACAAACCTAAAAAAAGCACACCTTTACAGGAATCATCAGACGAGGACATACTTATATACAATGTTCAAGAAGAGGTGGAATCACCAAAGAAAAATAATTCTTTAGGGAAAATAAAAACACTTTCGGAAGAATGGTGGCAGACTGAAGGTTGGAAACGCGAAGAATACAATCGTTTGTTGACTCCAACCCGTAACAGAAAAAGTCGGAATTAAAATATATATATATATATATATATATATATATATATATACTTATATATATATATATTAAAACATCTTGCAACATACTCAATTGAATTTTAATACAAAATTTTACATTTCTGTCGTGTATCAATTTAATTTTTACTTTATGCCTTTCTTTAAGATCTTGCTTGACATGGTGGGGATAACACCCCACCACAATGTATTTCCAACCTTTGCCTTTTAATAAAATGTAACATATAAATATGAATTTTTAAAAACTTTTTAATGAATTTTTATGCATAAATATAAATTATATCTTTAATTTAAATTTTTAACTTTTTAAAAATTTTTATGGAAATTAAAACAAATGTTTGGCGCAGTATAGCCGAAATCGGCTCTTGCGCCAATAAAACCAAAAATCACTCGCTCACTCATTCAAGAGCTACGTTAATAAATAATCAATCAAACCCATTTATGTTGTACTGTGCTACAGGCTTTCATTTTCAATTAAGTTATTTTAAATAAACAACGTTATTTATTTATTGATCCATCTTCTGCAATAAGATTATAAATCAAATTTTTAAGTTTTTCTAAATTCCGTTAAAAAATTTTTTTTATTGTGTATTGTCAAAGTGTTTTGCTAGGAATGTAATTTCCATTTTGAAAAAAAGGGAGAAAAAAGTAAATTTCTGAGACTATGAATTCTAAATTATAAAACCAAAGTCGCTTATTGGATAAATACAAATCATATATGCAGGGTCAGTAATTTCATTACAAATAAAATTGCTAATCTAAGTCATTCCAAAATTAGTTGCCAAACTTATAGTATAGAAAGTAGCTATTTTCATACAGTGATAATTCGATATACTACCGCTTTGAATTTGAAATAAGTTGAATTTGATATGTATCCTTTTTTTTAATGGGAAAACGTTTATGTCTGAAAAACAAATATTTCTATAGAATACTTTTTGTGTTATCTACGTTAAATAGTGCGCACTTACATTCTCGGTGGATGTGTAAATTTCAAAGATCTGTGCTAGAGAATTGTAACCCAAACAAGCCGTAGTAGTAATACCTAGAAGGACGAGATGATGTCCCATTTTGGAATCATCATAAGGAGGAAACAGAAGCAAAAATTCTTAAGACCGACTTTCAGTAAAATCAAATCCAAAGACTAACTACGCTTGAGTAGCGAAAAGAGTTTGTGGAAAGAGGAAATTAAAATTTGTTAATTTTTCATTTATTTTAATCGAATACCTTTAGCATCTATGTATTTTACAACTAAGCAGTGTTGAAATAATTTCAATAAAAGCATAGATGTATAATTTTGCGATAACAATGGCTTTTTTTCATGAAAACGGATTATCAACTTCCCTATATTTATTATGGGAATATTTCATTTAGAATATGTCCTGTTTTTTATAAATCAAAGTTTCTGGAACGGATTAAGGTCGCATACCGAAGTACTACTGTAATTGGAAATTTAGACTCTATACCAGGTTTTAGTTTTTATATGAATAAAATATATAGAAAGGTTTTATACTTATTATTTTTAGAAATAATCTTTAACGAAAATGCCATTTTAAAATATCTGCCAAAAATTATTGTTTTTTGTCTGTATTGCTTTATATTTATTTCCTTTAGGGAAACTTTTACTTCTGACCTTTACTCTTTCTCCTTTATGTAATCCTACGTATAAAATAAATTCTTACCATTGTCAGAAAAATCCCGAATTCTGGATTCATTCGTATGACATCTCCGTCACTGAAGACGAAAGTCTCTTTCCTCTCTTTCTTGCAAGTCAGAACAATGGATATCTGCTGAGCTGCCACCGACAACACAGGAAGCTCAATCCTGTTGAACTCATCAAAACAGCCCCAGGATCCAGATTGTGCTAAACCTAAAAAGAAAATAATTCGATTTCAAAAAATTCTGTGTGTCAAAGAATTTAAACTGCAAATGATTAATTATGGAAAAAACAAAAATTCTTATCACTTTTTTTAAGTCCTCAAATGGCAACTTAACAAACAAGCGTAGCAATGCTCAAAAGGTTAAAAAGCTTTTGACATTGATCTAATTTTATTTGATTGAAATAAATCACATTATATTTTATCATTTAAAATAGATTTTTTTAAAATAACTTCTGGGACAAATAATTTGATTAACTATTATTTAGTAATAATACTGTTAAAAATGTACTTAGAAACTGTTACTATTATCGAATTTTTATAATTACAGTAGAATGTCAATTATCCAGAGAGTCAAATATCCAAACCTACTGCTGCTCAAGAGAATCAGAGACCTTGCAGCGAAAAAACGAAGGTGTACATTGATACAGCGTGGTAAATAAGTGATTATTTTCCACATTAAAGGTAAAATTGCGACATTTTGCACTTATTTTGCTTTTTCTTCAAGCATGTTTCCCACATGTGATGATTTTCAATATTCGTATAGTGTCCTGTTTCATATACTGCATGGATCGCATTCGGTTTTCGGTTATCCGAACAACCGCGTATCCGAACGATGTCAGTTTCCAATTGATTCGGATAAACGACTTTCTACTGTATCTTTTATTCCATTTTATTTTATGAAGGCGACTCTGATTTTTCTTATTTTATGTTGATTTATTAATTGTATCTGGTTCTTACAGCTACACATTGGTAAGTTGGTAGCTGGTTTTTCCTTTAAACTAGCCTCCTGGATTTCTTTTAGACGTCGTTTAATTTGGGGACATTGCCTTGTGAAGGAAACGTGCGAATATGCATTACTACTCAAACAGGTCTAGAGGACGAAGGGGAAGAATATTATTACAGAATACGAGAAAATGCCAGAAAATGAAACGATTAATTAAAGTGTTTAATAGCATCATAGACCTAGAAAAAAGTCTTGAATAAATCAGCTAGAAAATAGCAAGAGTCACCAGGATAGCTGCACAGTGACTTTCTTTAGAGATAAGTAAAGTTTATGTTTTAGTAACGGTTTGATTAAGTAAAGTATTCTGTCTATAAGCATTTTTTTAAGTATTTCAATTGTGAAGAAATAAATTTACTGTAAAATCTACTTTATGTTTGAGTCTAACTTTACTCATGCGATATATGTGAGATCTGGTGTGCCACAACTGATTCAAATCATATGATGCCCAAAGGTCCTCATGGGATTTTTTGGTGCAGAAATCATATGCCAACCCTAAATTTCAATGCTGCATTAGTCCATATACAAGCATATAGTTTAGTTTCAAGCTCAGGAAAGGTAATGTATTTGGAAGTGAAATGATGACATGTGATATTCATAATTTCTATCATACGATGTCTAGTGAAGAGATAAGGAAAAAAAATTTCTGCCTTCTAAAAATGTGCATTTTTAATTATTATTTTACTGCACTGTAAAGAAGACAATCTACCCAGGCTTTAGAATAAATATTGCACAGCATCTGCCATAGTACTCAATTCGAAGGCTCAACAAACTTTCCTTCAAGACTGAAAAAATAAGAGTTCATTTTCCAATGCATATTTCATCCATAGAAAATAAAAAAAAAGTGACAAAATGGTCATTTTTATGTTATACTACGGTAAGAAAAAAGTAAAACTATTTAAAAAAAAAAAAAAGATTGGGGTGAAGCTTTTCTCTTCGTTTGGAAGAATGGAACATGGCAGTGGTTCTTAAACTTTCGATCGCCGCGGTCCCTCTTTATTTATCAGCCTGACACTGCGGACTCCCATGATTTTGAACAACCCTCCATGACTTTCAACACATCAGTGCCGATTTAAACTCATTTCCGGCCCTGGGCGCAGAAGATCTACAGGTGGATCGAAATTTATAACCAAAAAATCGGGTTCAGTCCAGCTTATCCGGGCCCTTGGACTCCCGCCCTAAGCGCCTGATGGATAAACCGGCACTGCAACATAAGGCTGAGTGTGATTTAAAGGTTTTTTCAATAATCCTGAGATTGCCTCTGCTGCTTATACAGACTTTTATTACATTTAACACTTGCAAAAATCTAGTTTAAAAATTACGTAGTAGTAATAGCTGTGTAGTTGCAAACAATGAATCTTAATCGAGATAGATGTTTTAGTAGAGTTTTTTCATTGGGGGCAATTTATTGATCTAGTCTAGAAGGGCACACCTTTCAAATTTTCCACGAGGACGTTCATTGTCCGAAAAAGATGGAAATAACATTAAAAATGAGAGACCTTCGCATACCCCCTTAGAGAGAAACTAAGGACACCCGGGGTCCACGGACCACAGTTTAAGAACCACTGATATGTTGTATACTAACAACAATCATGCTGGAGACATCACTAGAGGCGTGTTTAGGGTTTCAGATTGTATACACGCTAATTTTAATGGGTTATCTTTATTGGTCAGTTTAATACAATTTTAAGGTATTACTGTGCTTTTATCACACTACCATTTGATTTATGAAAGATTCCTGGGTTAGCTGTGCATATCGTCATTAGGTTAATAATCTATGTATGATTCAACACATAAAGTAACTGTAATTTTTTGTTTTTAAAACCTACCTTTGTAAATTCGTCCAAGTCCTTTGTAATCCATTTGATCTGAGCAATTGAATACAACAACGTATTTGCCAAGCATTTTGCCCATGTCTTTAGTGGTTTCTGTCTTGCCCGTCCCAGCAGGTCCTGTGGGAGCCCCTCCCAAATGCATTTGAAGAGCCTGGGCTAGAGTTATGTAGCATCTTCAAAAAGACAAGTAATATAAAAACATTTTTTTTAAGTCACAATTCCTACTTAGATCAACAAAGAAAAATTTTATTTTAGCTACTTTTTATTAAATAGTTACAATTAATATAAATATGTATTTACATAGGACAGAATTACAACATTAAGTAGGGAATTAATTTTTATTAATTATCATTAAGGTATCGTATTGTCATCCAAGACAATCGTGTCTATAAAATATCGTTCAACTGAATGCTTTAAAACGTGAGAAAAACCTTTTCAAATTTTGACACAAGTTGCCAAAAGGGTCGCTAAGTCACCAACGGGCTGTGTTTGTAATTCTTTAAATAATTAGTTTTAATCAATTAATTTTTATTAATTATAATTAAATTATTGTATTGTCATCCAAAGTAATCATGTATATTAAATTTCAGCTCAATTGAGCGTTTTAAAATGTATTTTATTAACGATTGAAAATTCCACCAAGATAAATAAATAAATAAACAAACAAATAAATAAATATATAGAGAATGTGAGTTAATAATAGGAATTGAAAAAAACACCATCTAAAAATGTATTTCTGTGTTTCTCAGACAGAAATTTCATAAAAATATTTCGTTCATTTCTAAATAAATAAAACTATAACAATTTCCCTACTTTTCTACAGTTAAATTATTCCTTGCGTTCGAAATTTTTTACATATAAAAATTTAATGTTTTAGGAATAACATAAATCTAAATGATGTAATTCTTATAGGGATATGTTTTTAACAAGAATCATATAATTATTTAGAGATTTCAACGAATTATTTATAAAAATTCCAATAATCACCTCTTTTATTTATTGTTACTAAGATTATTTATAAATTAAGAGAATTTATAATATTATACACTTTTTAGTTTAACAAGTAAAAATCTAACAAAAAATATTGCATCTAATTTTTAAAAAAAATAACAATTTTAAACTGAAAAGAAATTTATTTCGCGACCTTAAAAACATACTCATTCTTTCAATTTTAATTTACAACAGTTCCAAAAAGAAAATTATTGATTCCCAGCAATAAGGGATTTTAAGTTTTGTACGTGATGATTTTAACCCACTCGGAGGGGGACCAACCGATTTTTTCCAGTTTAGCTGAACATTTAAAAATTTATACAAAATTTTTACTGTAATAAAATATGCCGAAATTTATAATTTATAATCATTCCAAATTTCGTAAGTTCCAAATTAAGATTACACCAGTGTGTCACGCGGGCATCAAAACGGGCAAAACTTAATCTCACATATGCTGCAGTGTTCCCTGATCATATGTATATGATCATGGTCCTGAACGCGAGCATTAAAATGTATTATTATGAAAACTATTTTACACAATATTTTAACATTAAACTCACGAATATACGTGAATACTATTTTCTTTTTTTAATCGCATGGTAATTAAAATTAGAAAGCACTGATATAAATGCAGTGACGTTTTAAGGCATGAACCTGGGGAGGGGGCTGGTCTCGTTCTCAAATAGACATCAAAAAAATAATTTTAACCGTCAAATGTTATCTCTGAACCCATTCTCCAAAAAACTGGGAATTTCGAGCTGTATGTCAACTGGAAAACGCTGGCAAGACAGCATTTCTTTTTACGTCCGTCGTCCTTGTGTGGGCTTAAGCCTATCATTATATACCGTAAAATGCGGCGTATAACGCGCACTTTGAACACAAAAAATGTGATCAAAATATAAGGGTGCGCGTTATACGCCTGGTATAAAAACGATAGCTTTAAAAATAACAGAAGCTATGAGCATAAGCAAATTTTTACTTTTACTCATATCTAAATACGCTTATTAAATAGAACTGATATACTTTATGAACTAAAAGAGATCTAGTTCTAGAAATATACTACTATTTCAAAAGTCTGGCATTATTTCTCGAATAAATGACTTCAAAACATAAGAACGTTGTATACAAAATTTCAGATTTCTTCTTAAAAATTGGGGTGCGCGTTATACGGCGAACATACCTGAAAATTAAAAAATGCAGGTTAAAAGTATAGGTGCGCGTTATACACCGGTGCGCGTTATACGCCGGATTTTACGGTACCATCATTACTTATTTTGTCGAAAGGCGACTGTCGGTTTGTGAGATCGTTAGTCACGCCCATTTGCACAAGTATTTGACAATATATATTGTTTACTTAAAAGGTTCACAAAGGGGCTACTTTTGCATAGGGGCCCAGGGCCTCAAGAAGTCCTGAGAGACACCACTGTAAATATATATATGTGTGTATTTTTTATACGTCGTAAGAATCTTACCTGTCAGTCAAAGGGGTGATGACAAGTCTTTCAGAACATCCAAGAAACTCATTCTGATAGATAAATTTGACGTCAGTAATGCCGATTACGGTTTGATCATCATCAGCTTCGAAATAAAAACGAAATTGTTTCGTCCATTCAAAGTCTTTTGCCGATTTTATTCCAAACCGACACTAAAATAAAAAATTATTAAAAAAATTACCATATTACACATATTTAAAGTGCTAATGTTTATGTAGATACATCCGCACATCATTTGAAACAAATCCACATAAAATCGTTTTCACGTAATAAAAGAAGTTTTAAATTTGATTTTTTTTTCTTTTTTAGTTTGAAATTTATGAAAAGAACTGTGTTTGCTGTCTTTGTTTTGTTTTTTCAACCTCTAGTCAAAATAGAATTTTAGCTCAGAACATTCTCCCAGAATCTGAAAGGTGATTGAAGGGCTATGTATAAATGCCTTTATCGGGTATAAGTATTCGTACCAACGAATTGTAAAATACTGTAAAAAAAAGCATTTGTATTATTTCAAAGAAAGGAATTCGTAGTGTATTTAACTGTTAAAGAGAAAATCGATTAGTTGATTTTTTTTAATAAGAAGGAACCTGAAGCTATTCGAAATATAAACATCATTGAAGAGTTCAAGCTTCAATTATGAAAGAAAAAGCATTTCAAATGAGGTTGGGAATGTTATCTCAAATTGCACAAATAAAATTTATCACTAAGATTTAAATTTTAAAAAGGTTTTACATAAATTAAACGTACTTTTGTCGAAGTACATTGAAAAGAAAAGCTATCTGCAGAAAGCTGTGTTGTTGTTACTGATGCCACCTGATCGGCAAAGGCCAGATCGAGGCCCCCGAAATTCATCATGGTAAAGAGCTAAGTGACGCCTGTCGCGTTAGCCGTAACTTTGAGCACCATCAGTACGATTTGGCTCGTTTCCACCCCAATTTTGAGGGAGGACACCTGGGGTGGTCAGGGGCCTCCCACCTCTCTACTCCTTCCACTAACCACACGAGAGGACTTGCGGCTCGACGGCTATTTAGAGTACCCCCATGCCGCAAAGGCACTATACATTTACAAACATCCATGTCTTCTCCAGGATTCGAACCCAGTCCCTACGGCACCGTAGTCAGCGTCGCTAACCACTATACCGGTTGGGTGACTGCAGAAAGCTGTATGAAAGTCAACTACCTAGAGATGGATGGAAATTTGTCGTGACAAACTTTATTCTTGCATATTAATTTTATTTATTTATTTATTGCCTTCTTTATTATTTTATTTGTCTTGTACAGCTTTATTTAAGTGATTACAACAGACAAAAAGTGATTTTACACATTTCCATATATATGTGTGTGTGTGTGTGTGTAATAATTCCTTCTAACATACTTATAATTAACTCTTTTTAATGATCTAAATAATCTTTAATTCTTTGGTTTAAAAATAAACATTGTAATCTTAATCGTAATCGGCTAAACCGAAATCCCTGTCCCGCGCATTCTAGCCAATCAGAACTACTATTACGTAATAGTCACGCGCTTGTGGCACACTGTTGGTATATAAACAAAAAATTTGATGTAATCGTGCTTTTTTTCTCTGCTTGCCGCCATCATGTAAGATTGTAAACACTTGACACTTGCAGCTTTTTTTTTGTCTATGTGTTGTGTCCTCCAAAATGCCGCTGTCTATTCAATGTGAAAATGTAACTTAATTGTGCTTCAATCTGCTGATGTGTGCTCATAATAAAGGAGGTAAAGCTATTCTGAAGAGGTCATTACTAAATCAAAACTGATATAATCACATACACCGGCCAACACTACTTCAATATATGACATATATATATATATATGAAATGCCTATGTCCTTCTTAGAAAAATTTTGCTAATCGATTCCTTTTGCTGTAGCGACTAGTTAAAAAAAGAAAAAACTACAATAAATATTACATTAAACTCTTAATAATATTTTTAAAAATTTAAAGCCAATAACTGATTAAAAAATTTTTAATGGGAAAAGACAGTATTAATGTAAAGCTATATATGGACAAAACCTCAACTCAGAATTTTCAATAAACTGCTAGATATATGTTAATGGAAAAATAAGAAACTAAAATAAAATTTGTCGGATCATTTACAGAAATGCCTGGTGTTTTCATGAATTAGTTTCGTGCATTTCATTTTCTTAAATGTACACATGCATCCACATACCATATCTTTGATTATCAGCGTGAATTAGAGGTGTGGGATTCTCGAAATGAATCGACATTTTAAAATTCTTAATATGACTTTATTAAGAATATAACTTAAATTTCTAATAAATTAGATAAACTTATATTAAGTGAGAATAAACCAAACACACAGCTGTAGTTAAACCTGATCGCGTAACTTGGATCACTTATCTAAATAATTATATTATCCGCCTACCTTCAATTCTGATAATATTACAAGTTCTAATATCAAATAATCAGTCCTACCTTGCATCAAGCTAAGGTTCAATCCTTCAGAGACTTTTTGGAACGCGTGCAATAGTATGCACCTGGGTAATGGCTAGAAATCTGGTATCTTTAGTAGGCCGTCAATTCACACTTCTATCTCTTCTAAACATAACTTTCTTAAATTGCCATCCCCTTACTAAAAACTTCTGTTCTTTTAAAGGCTATCTTATTTGCATTTACAATTGCATTTCACTTCTTGGATTTGGGTTGGAAAAGATTTGCCATTAATCTTGGCCGTCAAAGAACCCAGAGGTTATGTTACAGAAAAGAGACGCGTGAGCCCGTCACAAATGGGAGGAAAAAAATGTGGTATTTATTCATAAAAACTGATAGTAAACCCTTTTCCCATAAAGTGCAAATGCCCTTCTGCATAAATGTGTCGCAATATTCAGCGATAAAAAGGAAAGCTACATCGTATGAATTTCACGAAGCAGATAAATTACTTATTCAGCCTGAAATTATGTCATGTTTGGCAAAAAAATTTTAAACATTTTCAGCTTTTTAAAAAGAAATTTTACAAAATTTCTCCTCAAGGGTAAGAACAAATTTCTTTCTTTACATCATTGCTGACGACCTAGTGCTTTACTTACCATTAATGAATTACATTTTCCATTCTAGAGAAATTTTAAAAAAATAGTAATAAACTAATGAGAAAAAGTTTATGCAGGGGTTGTCAGTACAACGGTTACAAACTTTCAGGTCCGATTGAGAATAACTAAACGACGGGAATTAAATAGGAATGCATAGTCAAAAAGGCCTTCCTGGTGAAGTAGTAACGACACATAACACAAGAAAGACAGAAAACGTATAAGAGGAGAAAACATGTTTATTATCCTTAGAGAACATTAAAAAATTACGAAAAAAGAACATTAAAGGGGCAATACGAGAGTACGTCGGGGTGATAAGGGTGTACGTAGTGAGTATGCAGGATCTGCCAGACGTTTATAAGGGAAATCCCGACATGACTGGCGATAGCTAGCATACTGGTACCGGGATTGTTTTGCACCAGTTCCAGCACACTCTCACCGTTGTTTGGTGTTCTTACTCTTTTCTTACGTTCCTGTGTGTCCACAATGAAGGATCTGCGGTTGGACAATCTCTAGTTCAAGCGTACAAAGAAGACGTGGCTAAAAGTTTGCCTCCTGGGATAACGTTAAGCTTACAGTTGATGTGCGGCTCGTTCATTGCAATCAGTGGTTCCGTATGCCAGATGCATATCAGTGAGCTCTGCTTTCGTGTAATGTTTCATCCTACTATCACTTTGTCGGCAGCCGAAATGTAGTCTCATAGAGAGCGCTGCAGCAAAAACCGTTTGTGCGCATGCACCGTCAGCTGATGTTTCGATGTACTTAGCTCCTCCGTCACACCAACCAAAGACTTCCCAGCATTTTTGCTGTACTAAGAATAATAAACATGTTTTCTCCTCTTATTCTTGTCCTGTTTTTTGTGTGTTTTGTGTCTTCATTACCGTGATAGGAAAGCGTTTCCACAACCATGCATTCCTATGTGGTTTGTCATCCTCTAGGTGTACACTATCTGTCCTGAAACTGTGTAACCATTGAACTGATACATTCTGTATATATAAGATGACTAACAAATAAATAGCTCTATATTAGAGCTCAAAAATTTGCAAGAAATTCTAAAAATTGCTACACAGGGAAAATCTATTTATTGAAGAATTTGGGGTTTATTTTATTTCTTAAATTGAATCCGGTACCAATGCATTTATTCATAAAAGGTTTCATATGCTTCTATAATAGCTCAAAATTTGCTAAAAATATTAAAACTAACGGGGGAAAATCTTTTTATAACGGGTTTAAGAAAATAAAATTTCGCAAGTCTCTGGGTCCAATGCATTTATTCATCAAAAGTATTTTTTTTCTATTGGTAAAAGGGATTTTATTATACTTAAAATTATGTTTTCGACAAAATTATTTTAACTCTTATTTACTTTTATCTTATAACCAGTTTTGTGCAATGAAAAAACTGCAAGAGCTTTTGTTCTGTTAGTTTTTAAAATAAAATTAAAACACTTCTTTTTATATTTATTAAAAATTTATTTTGAATTAATTCAAATATAAACTGAATGAAGGACGACAATACTTTTGAGTTACTCATTAAAATTTATCTTATTCTATTCAATTATTTTGTTTATTTGCAACGATTTCAGTAGTTTTTATGTAATGATTAAAACTTAAAACGGTTGCAACTTAAAGTTTGCTTCTGAAAGAATCTATTTTGAAATACCGCTGTTTTAGGATTAAGTGAGGGGAATAAAAGCGGTAGGATTCTAATTAAAAGGACTCCTTTACTGCAATTCATTTTATGTTGATTTTAACATGGGAATATCAATTTTTATGCAACGCTTGAAGGTTAAGGTCTTTGAAATTTATATTTTATTCTTCAGATGAGAAATCTATTTAGGTAAAAAATTTTATTCATAATTTCCTCGCTATTTTTGGCATTCTTATTCTTATTGACCTGTGGAAAAACTCACATCTCTTAACGAGTTTATTCTTTTTATTATACGCATACTAGCGCACACACACAAACATCTATTTACTATAACTGGAATTCAAAATAATGAAACACCAGTGAATAAAAGTGACATTTTTGAATGCGCTTCGTAAGCATTAAAATATAATAACATTATTATTTTTAATTTTAAGTTTTTTTTATAAATAGTAATGTATATTCTGGTAGTATGTGGTAACTTTATGGTAGTTCTGTAAGTTTTTTTTCAAAAGCGTAAAATGTCGGACCTCTCAGACCGAATTGTAGCAGCCCGTCTAGCTGAAGCAAATGTGACCGAAACATCCTAACTTTTAGGTGTTTCCATACGGTGTCTCTCTCTCTCTCTATATATATATGTAATAGTTCCCTCTAGCATCCTTTTAATTAACTATTTTAACAATATTTAAACAAGCTTTAATTCTTTGGTTCAAATCTAATGCCATAATCTTAATCGTAATCAACTAATATCAGAAATCCTTTGCCCGCTTATTGTAACCAATCAGATCTTTCCTTTAAAAATAGTCACGCGGTCTTCACTGCCAGATATAAATAGTGAGAATCTTTAAATCCAGCTCTTTTTTTCTCTTTGTCTTTGTGTTCGTAATGTGAAATGTCGCTGCTGCTTGTCACTTCTGTTATATGTATCTGTTTCGTGTTCTTACCAAATATCTGTGAAATACAACCGTGAATTGTCCACCTACGTTATGTGCGTGTAAATAAACAAGTTGAAATTTAATTCTGAACATGTTTTTCCTGAAATCAAATATGCCAACAGACCAACGATACTACATATATATATATATACAAAAGTCATGACAGCATACACACAACGTTAAGACAAGCTCGGCAAAGCAAAATAGTGTGGACAGAAAGAAAAGCTCAGTGAAAAAGACGGATTGTAATATCTAAAAAGCGAACAACTGCAACAAAAGTGACCGCAAAGCTCAATCAGCATCTGGATTCTCCAGTGTCAATGATTACAGTTAAGCGCAGCAATTCCCAACACATTTATCACAGATGTTAATGCCGTCTATAATGGTGTGTCCGCTCACAAAACCTGTCCGATGATAAGTGGAAGAAAGTAACATAGTTTGACGAATCGTCTTTCACACTTTACCCGATAACAGGATGGGTGCACGTTTGGGGGACACCTGCACAAACGTATATATATATATGATCATGATCATCTCCTTCCAACAGTCAAGCACGGAGGTGGATCTGTCATCATATGGACAAACGTTTCATGGGTTTTTGCTAGACCAATTGTAACCCTGAAGGAAATGATTACTGGGGAGAAGTATAGAGAAATTTTAGCTGACCAGGTCCATCCTATGTTGCAAACTTTGTTTCCTGGCGGAGATGGAATTTTCCAGGTTAATAATGCACCTATCCATGCAGCGGGAGTTGTCGAATCATGGTTTGATGAACAAGAGGATGAAGTTAAACATTTACCTCGGCCTGCATAGTCACCTGACCTCAACACAATTGAACCATTATGTTCAATTTTAGAACTTTCAATACGGAATCGATATCCACTACGTCATCTTTCCCAGAACTTTCCCAATATTTCCATGAAGAATGGTAGAATATTCCTCTATACACTATTCATCGCTTGTGTGGAATCGATTCCAAAGTGAATCCGAACTGTATTACATGATAAGGTGGTCCTACATTATACTATAAAAGATTCTCTATAAATCTAAAGGTGTTTTCATTATTTTGATAACCAACTGCATATAGGGCGAATACTTTTTTTAAGGACACCTGTTTGCCATACAGCTGTTCTCGTACAGTGTTATCTGTCTTCTCAACATCTCTCAAGTTGAGAATTTATAGTGTAATTTTTTAAAATAAAAAAAGAGCTTTTTTAATTCTTAGTTTGCAGAGATTGGTATTAAATTCTGGATGTGTGTCTATAGTTACATCAAAAAATAAGAGTCAATAATTGTTCTACATTGAATGTAATGCAGCAAGGTATTATAACAACAAATACAACAATAAACATATGCTAGCTTTGTTGTATTTTCAATACTAGTCGGAGTAGTTATTATGCGGCATGCCCATTTTAAGTATATTACTGTCACATAATTGTGACGTCAGATCAAACAAACCAATGGGTTCAATTTGTGACGGTCACATGATAAAGACAAACACGTGTTCTTCATTGAATTCAAAACAGACATCAAACTAACTACACTTGCTAAACTTTTACAACATTAAACAACATATGCATTTGTAGTTAAGTTGAGGATATTACAAGAACTTCATAAAAAGGCTAATTTTTGCATTCGGCAAAATTCAGGAGGGGAAAATTTGGATTAAACGTGTTCCCCTTGGTTAAAAAAATTAATTTGGGGGAAAATTAAAATTTTTTGTTTTTTTCCCAAAAATTTGGGTTTTTTTTTTCCCAAATTGGAATAAGATATTAAAAAGTAAAAACAAAAAAAAAAGGTTTTAAAATTTTAAAAAAATTTTATGTTATAAGAATATTTTTAAACCCGGGGCCCCTCTGTTTCCCATGGGGTTTTAGGTTGACAAATATATTTTTTAAAAAAAAAATTTTCCGGGAAAAGCAATAGTTGGCAAAAATAAATGTATGAACTGATTGGCTGGAAACAGGTAAGCATTAATCTTTTCCCATGACCCAGGGGTTTATGAACTGTTTGGGTGGAAACCCAAAATCATTCAAGTATCTTTAAATATGCCCGCCCCAGGTTTTTGTTTTTTTTAATAACATTATTGAAGACTTAAAAATATTTTTAAATTTTTCCCAAAAATGAATACCCAAAGGGAAAAGAAATAAAAGTTCTTTAAAAAACATAACATGTATTTTTTTTTATAAAGAAAAAACTTTTACCAAATCGTTGAAAAATATCCGTTTTGATGCTGAACTTTGAGAGTTTCAAATTTTGTACGCTCCACAATCCCCAAATCTTTAGTTGTTTCTTCTTTTAAGGGGTTTTAAAAGCCCCAAAAAAAATTCATTTGCTGCTGCCCCCTTCTTGTTTTTAAAGAATAGGAAAAAGGGGAAAACCTCGGACTAAAGGTCCTTTTTTTGAAGACACAAGGTAAACCCTGGGGAAACAATAAAGAAAAAATATTTTTATAAATCGATGAAAATGAACCGTGGTAAAACGTAATAAGATTATAAATATATTTTTGATGTGGAATAAAATTTCGACAAATGAGAATACAAAATAATATGTTATTCGTATCTTTATCTCTAATGTATGGATACATTGTGCTTTTATTTTATGATTTGACATTAATGTTCCAAAAATATACTTTCAATCTCGAAAAACGTATGTTCTCCATTATGAAAGACAAACATAAGATATCTGAACTTTTACAGAAAAAATTATGGAGTCATGCATCACTGTATTTTGAAAGGAGATTTTGTGAAAATATAAGCAAATATTACTGTATTAACTTTTACTAAACTATTTAATATAAACTATTTTTAAAAAAAAAAAAAGATTCAATAAAAAATTAAGTATCTACAATTCTAAATTTTGAAAGGAAACTGAATCAAATATATTCTATTGATTTTTTTAGGAAAAAATTAGTAAATTATAAAATCAAATCTATTTCTAATTAGCAAAAAAATTTTTTAAAAGTTTTTTTAAAAAAATTTTCCCAAAATGGAGATATATTGAGAAAATGAATACATTTCTTACGTAATATACATCGTCACATACAATTACGTAAGCACCATTTCGAACTATGGTGCTGTAACGTCTTTCTGAGCATGCGTACTAAGTGTCTAATTCTTTTGATTGTTTAACTCTTACGCTTTTTAAAACGATTATTTTAAATTTTTTTTGGTATTAAAAGTACTTTAATAAAATTTGTTAAAAGAAGGCTTTAAAGCATATAGGTAGATTGCGAAGTGTATCGAGAAAACACTATGAATGCTGAAATGATGAATAAATTGATTAGAACAGTGGTTCTTAAACTGCGGTTCTTGGATCCCCAGAGGTCCCAGTGTCTTTTTAGGGGGTCCACGGAGGTCTCTTATTTAATGTTACGATTTCTCTCTTTTACAGACTGAAAAGCCTCACATAGTAATTAAAAGATGTGCCATCTCAGACTTGATCACTAAATTTTCCCAATAAAAACTGTACTAGAACATGTATTTCGATCAAGAATGTTAATTCAGTTTGTATTAAATATTAATATTTTTAATTAGATATTTATACCGGTTTTTTTTTAAAAAAAGAAAAAGAAATGTTAAAAAAGTCTGTATAAGTAGCAGGGGCAGGAATATATCGAGGAACCCTTAAATCATTCAGTCATGTGTTGGGGTTAAAAAGGGGATGTCAGCTTGATAGATAAAGGTGGGCTATGGCGATCGAAAGTTTAAGAACCGCTAGGTTAGAGTATTTGAAGCTGGTCGTACAAATGTGCACAGTGAAAAACGAAGTGTATGACCGATGAAAACGAAGTGAGGCTATCTAGTTATCATTCTCACCTGAGCTGGATGCTCCCTCAAGAATTCCATGAGTGTGAATTTGGGGCGTGTCGTGGACAATGCAGCTTTTCGTATGACGGTGTGAAGAGAGTGGTGGGACATCTTCAGCAGATTCATCAGCCAACTTTCCACATTTCCTTCGGCCTTCACTGGCTTGTTCAACTACATTAACAAAGAATTTTTTTTGAAAAAGGTGGAAGGAGACATAGTACTAAAATATGAGGACGCTCCGAAAGAAAGTTTCGCCATTTTTTTCGCACAGAAACTTTATGGCCAAAAAAAAAAAAAAATACATGGCATCATGAACTATACATCTCGCACTACTTTTCAATATGGTCACCACCGACATTGAGTACAACTAGTTTGAAAAACCCCTCTGGTAAAACTTGGTGCCCTGCGATACAAGAAACCAAACTGTTGAACTGGTTGCATCCACGTCATCGAGGTGGCTTTGATTTCCTGGATAACGTGGTGCACCCATATTTCATCGCCTGTAAGGATTCTGAATAGGGATTCATTTCTCTCTTGCGCTTACCTCACCAAGCGATCGAGGCTGATTCCAATTCTTGCACACTTATGATCCAGTGTCAGGTTTAACGAAACTGTTCTTACAGATACTTTTTGGTACAAGACATCATGGAACATATGACAGGTCTATGTACGACCAATATATAGTATGGACGCCACTCTGGCACCGTTATGTGTCTGTCCGCTTACAACAGGCATGTCAAATACGAATGATATTACGCGCCGCAAGTTGTATTTTATATTGTTGTGGGCCACATGTATTTAATGTTCAAAAAAATTAATAAATGTATTTGAAATAATTGTACCCCCATTTTGTTTAATAATAGCTGAACGAAAAAAAGAGTATAATTAATAAAACGTTTTGCTTTCGCCTATCTTATTTTTATTTGCGTCGGTTTGTTATTTTATTATATATTTATTATTGTGTACCGATATATTGGCAGGATCGCGCAAGAATGTTCGTTGTGGACCGTGAGTTTCACAACCCTGGCTTACACCATGTCCTGTACTCTAGCAATGCTTTATTTTTTCATTTGTGGATGTGGGAGGACGCTGACTTCGACCTCCCTTCTTCATACTCTGCCTTCCTTTTCTGAACATGCGACACCAGCGACCATCCATTTGACGAAACATGACCTCTTCACCATAAATGATTTACGGACGTTCATAGATGATGGACGCATTAGTTCCGCGTGCCCATTCTACCGATATACCGATTACAGCATTCACTTCTATTGTTAGCCACGTTGTTAGCACATGTCTGTCTGATATTGTGATTTCTACTCTAACAACTTCGAGCATGCCGGTCTGCTGCTTTATCTTAGGCGCACTGTGCATGCGTCATTTCTCCTACGCTGCTGCTCTTTCCGTCGTTTAACCAGCAACAGATAGGGGTTTTAATAGTGATCACGTGTTTTATCTATATTTTATTTATCTTTCTTTCAGAACGTCCCGTAATATAATATATATATTTTTTATAATGTAACAGTGCTGAAACAGATAATAAAATAAACGAGTCCGAATGTAAATTGGTAGTGAAATATTTGTTAATGGGATGATTTAATTTTTTTTTTTTTTTTTGCTCTCTTTTTCTATAATATTGATCAGATTTGTAAACTGAAATTAGAATAACACTATTGTATGCATTTCATTTAAGTATGCACAGGAAAACGAGGAATCCATTTTTATAAGTATGTAAAAAATGGCCATGTTTGCAAGACAGATCAGTATACTTTCATCGTAGTCGTGTTGGAAAATGACATAAATCATGCGATTAATCCCTTTCCCACGAACAAGAACAAAACTATAAGAGAGAAATTTAAATAATCTGAAATAGAAAGATAATTCTTGACTTATATGCTGTTATGAAATGGTGAAAATGGTACATGTTGTCACATTAATTATTCATATAGAACGTTATTAATATAAAAATTTCCCCATGGCAAAAAAATAGCTTTCAAATAAAACTACTCATAATTTTCCAGTATTGAAGATTTTTTGGGGAAAGTATATATGCTCCCTTTTTAATTTTCTCTCACCTTGCAATCATTATAAAGTACAATAAATTTAGTGGATATTTTAATCGTAAATGTGGAATGTGTGTGTGTGTGTGAATTAAACTTAATATTAAAGATGAAAAAGGCACTTACGGTGATACTTTCTCCTTCAGAAGACACGATCGCCAGTATTCGGTTGTAGTCTTTATCGTCAAAAATGAGGGATTTTGTATTGTCGAATATACTCAAGAGGTGACTCTGTATAGAGTGAGAGTCGCTGGCTTGCCCTAATATTTCTAGAAGAGCCGGGTCTGAGACAAAAAAGAATCGAGGGAACATGAGACGTTTCTTCTCTAGGTACCTACAATTAAATAAAAACCTTTCTTTTATTTCTCTGGGTTGTGGAGAAATTTATTTCATGAAATACTGAAAATTACCGAGTTTAAATCATGGTTTAATGAAAGTTAAGATTCAATCCATCGTACAATGGAAGTTAAGAATTCAATCTGTGGTATAATGGAAGTTAGGAACTCAATTCATGGTACAATGGAAGTTAGGAACTCAATTCATGATATAAGGGAAGTTAGAGGAGCTCTCAATTCCTGATATAAGGGAAGTTAGAGAGGAATTCAATCCGTGTTATAATGGAACTTAGGAGTTCAATTCGTGTTACAATGGAACTCAGGAATTCAATTTGTGTTATAATGGAAGTTAAGAATACTGTTCATGGTGTAATGGAAATTAGTAATTCAATTAATAGTATAATTGAAACTAAGTAATTCAATTAATGGCATAATGGAAGCTAATTAATGCAGTAAATGGAGTAATAAAAACAAGCAATTTGTGAAATAATGGAAGTTAGCAATTCAATTTATATTCATATTCAAACCCACTTAAGACTGATACAGCAACTGGAAAATGTTTTTTATTCGATATTTATTTTATTGAATTCGCATACGTTAGTCTTTTTTTGTTTTGAACAATATAAATTAATAAAAGGGATTCATATTGAATGAAATTACAATTACAATTACACACACAAGAAATGCTCCCCGTTTTTATTACAGCACTCATTGAGTTAAAGTAATTCAATATGAAATGGTTCTACTAATATAGTTCAAAATAAAATTCTAAAATTTGTGATTAATTTATTATTTTTAATTAGTATTAATGCAGTACACTAACACAAACTGAAATTGTTTTGATTTATGTGATTTCTATAAATCTGGCTTTGTGTGTACTGTTAAATAGAATCCGGATTCAGGACAATTTCTTAAAAAGAATATTCTAATGTTAATTTAATATATTTTTTGACTTCATCATCAATGTAACAAGCAACAGTTTTTTTAATATGGCTTTCTTTTCTGTAGAAATCAATCCATTCTTTTCCACACATAAAACATATCCCAAATTCTATATCTTTTTAAATTTAAAATATATTTTCATGATACTTATTGAAGTGAAAACTTCATTAAATAATTTTCAAATTTTAAGCTCTTGGTATGATAAATAAAATGTATCTTTTTATAATCACTTGACCTTGGAGCATTCTCTACCTGGAGATAGTGTTCCGAGTTCGGCTCCTATTTTTAACATTAGGCTAAAAGCCTTAATTTATGACAGATTACGCATGGTTGTTCGCATTTAAAGTTTGTGTGGAAAATATTTGTACAATATAAAAAAGTTACAGTGAACTTTTCCATACAAATATTATTAAATTAACAACATTACGTTACAATATACAGAGAAAATGGGGTTTTGTGCATAATTTCTTATAAAGTCATACCCTGCCAAGGATTTCTGGCAGATTTCTAGTTGTTCTTGGAGATAGGGTAGGAGTTGTTTGAGAGTGTCATCTCCCACACAGCATTCGACCACATTGCTCTTCTCGTGAGCGCGCATCATGATCTTCACCCACGATTTATCAATGGTATTAAAGCGCTTAGCTTCCTAGAAGGCAAACAAATTATGTTTTTCAAACTAATGCCTAAAAATTGTGATAAAATAAAATTTGTGTTTCAAAGCTTAACTATAAGCATACAGAACACAATACTGCTTTAAAAAACAACATCTAATGATTTATGGAATGGAGATAGTGCTTAGTAAAATAATTTTGCAATTGTGACATTTTAACACTTAAAAACAGATTCTTATCTTCCTTCTGCTCAGACTGAAGCCAATAATATACTGTACAGTAGGGGTAGGTGGACTTTTGCAGGGTACGGGCAAAGAAAAAGTTCACCCAGTGACGTAGGTGTGGTCATTCTGTTTTAAAATTGCATGTTTTCTTTTCTTAACACTTGTTTTAGACATTGTATCCTTTTTTAAAATTATGGCAGATTACTGTTTTTACTACAAAAACACAAGTAACATAAAATTGTCAAGTTGAATGCTTAATCAACGATGAACAACGTCTAGACCAGGGTGTCCAACACGCCCAGTACCAAAATTGCGGCCCGCCGACTCTTTTAAAAAAAATTTTTAAAAACAGATTTTTTTAAAATTTTTTTTATTTTGTTTTTTTGTGGGGTTTTAAATATATATATCGACAATGTATTTGCCTGTTACCTGTTCTTGTTTTAAAATAAATCCTGTTTGATAATAGAAATTCCTTTTAAATTAAAAAAAGATTTATATTTTTTCAAACAGTTACTTTGGGTTTTACTTAAATAAATTACTTTTTTAAAATTTCGGCTGTGCATTATGAATATCCTTTAATATGGATGGTACATGATTCTCTGTGGCTGCGACTTTCATTTCTCCTTCTCCTTTTCTGTTTGGAGTGCACAAAAAGAAAGAGGTAGTCAGAGATGTTTTATAAAGTTTTTAAAAATATATTCAAAGGA
>BMAV01022008.1:0-33923 GCA_019973955.1 Trichonephila inaurata madagascariensis
ACATTTGTTACCCTTTGGTTTTTTTTTCCCGTTATCTTTTTTGTTCACAAATCATCCGATGTCCAGATAAACGATTTAGTTTCTTTACACCCTGCGGAACCCTTTTGGGCCTTATTGACAGATTGACTGGTTGTTTGGCCAGAGGGTTCAAAGATTTAAAGGGGAAATTTCTACAATAAAAATAAAGTCAAAAGATTTAAACGTTTTAAAGATAAATTTTTTGAACACCTCTTTTCATCATCCGAAATGGTGGGATTATAGCAGTTAAATGGATTGCTTGTTGGGGCCGAAAAGTAAAGAGTAGTTAAAAGTTATAAAAATAAGTACGAAGTGGTAGAGTAATGTCTGTATTATACTTTTCTTTCTTTTGCTTTTTTCCTTTTGTTCGGGTTTTCCCCGTACTCAAAAAAAAGTAAAATGACTATTAAAAAGGTGAAAATTTAATTTTTGAAATGTTATAAAAATGATCCAAGCAATTTTAATTTTACTGATTGTAAAATTTTTTAAGAACTTTTTTTAATCAAAAAACCCATGGTGGGGGAAATACCGTGCCCCACCACGGTCCGAGGTTAAAACCCCCGGGCGGGGAAAGGCGACCAGCCTTCCCATCCCTTCAATGGTCGATAAAATGGTACCAAGATCGCTTGGGAACTTAACACGAAGGTTTTCGCGTCAGACTGACCATCTGACCGGAACATGTGCCATGCACCTCGGGGGCTCAAGGGCTTTACTGAGTTGGGCATATAGGCTTGTCGTCATGGGATGTCGCGCCACTGAGATGTTTCTTATATCACAGCTATTTGAAAAAAATCTTTTTTTAAAAATTAAAACTTACCGTTTATCCCCTATTCCCTGTTAAACATACAAAAGAGTGGGGCAAATAGCCCTCAAGTAATTATGTTATATTTCCAACATTTTTAATCCATTTTTGGCATCATTATTAGGAGAAAAAAAATCTTCAATTTCTTCCACATAATGGTACAACTAAAACATCGCGCCGAACCATGGGTCCATTTAAAAGCCTTCACTCCTGACAGAGGTGTTCGCAGTGGTCAGTCCTTCAGCTCTAGCCCACTCAGGTTCCCCCGATCTGTCAGTAAGGACCACGTGGGAAAACCCTCTGGTGTATCGCAACAACCCTCATTGTCTTCAAAAACAGCCACAGAACATTTCAGATGAGATTTTAGTGATTCCAGCTTCAATATGCCTTCCCCCAAATTGCGAATAGGGGGCAAAAAGATGAAAGGTGGTGCCAAGCAGGGGGCGTCTTAAAAAATGGGTTAACTTCCCCGCCACAATGGGGAGCTCACCTGTTCGTATTCAGCCTTAATAAGATCACGATTACAATAATTTAAAAGGTCGAATGTGTTATTTCCGGTTGTATTCTCCGAAAAATTCGGAATTTTGGACTATATGTCTATTGTGTACATGTGATGACCGTTGTTCATGTATAAGCCAAGGCCTATCACCATACACAATCATTACTCGTTCAGTCAAAAAGGGAGCAATCGGCCAGCCGGTTTGTGCGATTGTATGTCATGCACATTTATTTTTTTGGATTATTGATACCACTTTTAAAACCCATGCTCCGTACTATCTTGACGTTTTCGCGTCTTTTTGATTAACATGACTCCTATGTTCTTTTACGGGCCCCGATTAATGGCAAACTTTCCAACCCAATACCAAGAAGAGAAACGGGAAATATGTAAATGAGATATACTATAAAAAGATAGGGGGCAAACCTAGATATAGCATAGCTAGCGGAGGCTCAGAGATTGTAGTGTGGAATCATTCTGATCAATAGCGTGACAAAGCTTAGTGTGAAATCTTGCGGACCAAGAAAAGCGTCAAGAACTAGCTGCATTGCGGATCAAGAATCTTCATATATAAAGTTATGATTATATTCTCGGGTCGGGGGACCAGAACGGGAAAGGTAATATTGATATAAGTTTTTAGATAACAGGATTATTTGGGATAATTGAAATAGGGGGATCGAGTAGCGTGATCTGATTAAATACGTGATTTTTTGGGCTTGACTTCCTCTAATTATATTTGTCAAATTTTTAAGTATTATAAGTTACTTAATAAAAGTTGTATTAAAATTACCACTTTTATAATCCCACACCCTAGCTTACCGGAAACCCGGCAAGAACATGGTCATCACAGGATGGCTATGTCACAATCCGAACGTATTTAATTCTGGGTTGGAATGGGGGTGGAAATAAATTCTACCGAAATGTATTTTTGGGGGTCGGAGAATGTTGCAGGTTTATCGGTGTATCGACAATAATATACAGTTACTTAAAACCCGAACGTCATGTCTTAAAAAGTCATCTCGGGGAAGGGCTCAAGTTGGTATTCGTTTTGGTTCGTTGTTTAAAAAAATACAGCCACGGATTTTCCCAGCTCAAAACAAATTACGAAGGCTTTTCCCCGCGATCAAAAAAAAAAAGAACTACAGTGGGGTTTTTTTATGTACGGGGGGAAAAATCAGGGGGATGATTTTTATATAGATTAAAAATAGAGAGAAGTTTAAATTAAAGGAATGCCCCAAAAGCAGACTTGTGGATCATTTTTTTAGTTCGACTCGAACCACAGGTACAGGACAGTGGAAGTTAGAAATCCACAAAATACGATACAATTTTTAAGTCCGGCAAAATTTCGAAGAGATATTCTTAAATCAAAAAGGGGGTTATCAGAACCTTTGAGAAAGACGAGGTCAAAATGAAATAGGATGCCTAATTTTTGAAGCTAATGGTAGAAACTGGAAATTCGGAAATAAGGAGTAGACCAAATAACAGAAATGATTTTTACGAATAGCCTCAAAATAATAGGGTTCAAAGGGGAATAGGTTTAAAAATTGATAAAAGACAGCAACGGGGGGTTACTCATTTCGAAATAGCGAAATGATAATTTTAATAGGGGGGACCGTAGAAATAAGGGTTCAGGATAATTTCAATCGGGCGATAGGACGCAAAGGGGACGATTAAATATTTGGTTAATGTCAACCCAAGGGGTGTGAAAAAGAGAACAAAGACTTTCCCCAATATATAGCACCCGTAGAACTTCCCCACGTGCCTATTTTTTTAAAAAACCATTTTTAAAAAGCGCTATGGGACACCGGGCAGATAAATTTTTATATCGGAAGAAGTATATAGAAAATTTTTTTTTCTATAAACAAAAAAAAAATCCGAGCCCAGGTAATAACAGCACAGGGGCGAAATGCCAAAACTTTGGGGATTGTAGTTAAAATTCACATCGAACCAATTCGAAAAAAGGGGCATTTCATGTGCTGAAAGATTTGAAACCCATGTTTCGGGCATTTATAAAAGCGTAAAAAATGTATTGATTTGATCAGAAATCGTTAAAATTCAAAATTCACTGGTTGAAGATAATAAAGTAAAAAAGGGGAAATTACACGTTATTGTGAAATGAAGTTAAACATGGTGGCTCCCTTTTCCAAAAAACCATGGGAAAAATAAAATTGGTGATAAAATTAATTGTGCCATAATCAAAGTTTTGGGACTTACTTCCGGAACAATTAAAAAAGGAACAGAAAAATGCCCCGAATTAGGTCATATAAAAGTTTTAAAACCCCCGGGAAGATAACTCGGTTAATGCAACGATAGGAAATTGGTCCCACGATTTCCGTTTAATTGAAGGATTTTATTTTATGCGAAACACGCAACGTCATTAGGTGAAATGCGGTATAACCCAAAAATCTTTAAGGGAATGAAATAATGAGGAATTTCAGACAAGCCAATAAGGGACACGGGCAGATTTAAAACATCATAAAATTGGGACGTTTGTTATTTCCCGACATAAAAAAAATTTATTGATCAATATGTCTCTACATGCCTTTGTCCCAAAGTTAAAAATATAAAAACGCGTTCCAGCTGGTCGGTTAAATCAATTATATCAAATTATCGAAAGAGATAGTGACGTTGATTTATTAGGCCCATCCCATATCGAAATAAGACGTAACCCTATATTTTAGTAATAACCGATCATTTTTAGCAAATGGGCTGTTATACCTCTTAAAAGGCCTCATCTCGTATAATAGCGGATATTTTTGATAACTTTAAGGTTTTGGACTCCCAAAAAAATTAATAAATGATAATGGTCCCCCAAATTTTTATCCGAGATTTTTGAGCCAAGTGAAAGATTAGGCATAAGGCATGTAAAACTTTTTGCATATCGACCCCAAAACAAATCGGCTGAAAGAGTTAATGAGATATATGAAATGATTGCAAATTACGTTAATGATCAACATGATACTTGGGATCAATTTTACGTGAGTTTGCCCCTATTCTACAGCGGTGAATGAAACAACGGGAAAAAAACCGGCTGAATTATTTTTGGGCGAAAAAATTTATTACACCATTTCAAAAAATAGTTATGATATCGGAAGCTCTAAATCCAAAATTCAAGAAAACAGAAAAATTTTAAAAAAGCAGATAAGTACGAAAATTAAACAGGAAAGGTGGTATTATAATAGACGTAGAAAGGACATAAAAATAAAGGTAAATGATTGGGGTTTTTTAGAAAACACCCTGTAAGTTCAGCTGTAACAAAGTATGTATAAATTTTAAAAAAAAATTTTAGGGACCTTTTAAGAGTCCCAGAAATTAAGAACTTTTAAAAATATTGTAAATTTTGGAAATCAGGAAAAAAATTAACAGTTAACGTAGATCAAATAAGAATATATCGTCTAGGAAATGTGACGAGGGCGAAGTAGGGGCAGGTATCCCAAATAGTATAAAATCAATCAGGGAAAATCTTTCTTCGGAAAATACACCAAGGTTAAATGAGTCACAATATGGGAAAGAAAAAATCGCGGTGAAAAAAGTAGGTTAGAGGCAAAAAAGGGTTGGTAACCAATCAAATCAATATAAAAAAACAGAGAGGACCCATAAAAAAAAATCACTGGTCAGATCACTACCTAGTTCGTAGGGAATGAAAATAAAAAAAAAAGGTTTAAATATAACCAAGGTATTAAAAGATCAGGTGTATCGGGGACAATGGACCCCCAAAGAAAATGGCAAAAAAAGGGGAAAAATAATGGTAATAAAAAAGACAAATGTCATCATCTATTTCAGGATGAAAAAAAGGGGAAAGAAAAAGAATCAACTGGTTCCATATGAAAAAAAGTTATAATTTAAGGCCACGACGGAGAACAGAAGAACCCCGACCGCCCAAAAACACAGTTGGGGAAAGGGAAAAAAAAGGACGACCGGGGGATTAAACCCTTTAAAAAAAAAAATTCCAAAAACCAAGGAATGAAGAGTGATGACACCTCATCGTTGAACGGGGAAATTTTGGGGGACCGAATATAAAAAACAGGTTGTTTTTTTCATTTTTTTTTTTGATCTTCCCAAAAAGTGGTCGGAAGAATTTTTAAAAAAAGGAAGTCTCGGCGGGGTTAAAAATTATAAGCCAAGTCAAACACTACAATAGGTTCATTTAATATTGGAACTTTTTTTACTTTTAAAAATTTTTTTTTGAAGAAAACATTTGTATTCACACATTTTTTACTTCGATGTATGACTTTAGATGCGAAAATTCCCTTTTGGTTTTTTTTTTTAATGGTTTATTGAAAAATGTTTGTAATTGTATAATATTTTTATATATATATGTTGTTGTATTTTTACGATTATAGGCATCTGGTTCAGGGGGAAAAGCGGCGTGTAAAGGGACTAACAATAATAATAACGGGCTGCGCGGCTCATTGGGAGTTTTGTTGAAACCAGATGTAGGGATGGAAAATAAAAAAAGGTATATAAATAATATAGTAAAAAATTAATATTATGGAAATAGAGACTCAAATAGTTTCATTTCAGGGGGGACTGACCCTGAAAAACTTGAAAAGTAAAGCTTCAACGTGTTTCCAGGTTTGTTAAAAAAGGGGCAAATTAACTCCATATGCAGTGTTAGATTGGGGCTGGGACCCAGAATAATAGTTTTTAAGTGTATTAAAATATTTTGAACGAAATGTGGAGGGGCACAAATTAAACAGTAATTTTTAATGTTGGCTAGTTATTGGAGTAAAATTTTTTGTCACGAGTTTAAAAAAAATTGAATATTTAAAATTTAATTCTAAGATGAGTAATAAAATTAAAGTCAAGATAAATTTTGGAAATTATAAAAGTTAAAAATTTTAAAATTAAAATTGCAATGAAAATTAAAGTCAAGATAGATATTGGAAATTTAAAAAATTAAAATGAAAATTTAAAAATTAAAATTTAAATAAAACTCAAAAACGAAGAAATTTAGAAATAGAATTTGAACGTAATTTTTAAGGGCATTGAGAACCCAAGTAAATCACGTTTTCTTCTTGGGGGTTTAGTCTCTCGCGTCTTTCTGATTAACATGACTCCCATGTTCTTTGACGGCCACGATTAATGGCAAAACTTTCCAACCCCAAAACCAAGAAAAAACGGATCGAATATGTAAATAGATATACTATAAAAAAAATAGGTGGCAAACCTAGATATAGCATAGCGTAGCAGGCTCAGAGATTGTAGTGTGGAATCATTCTGATCAATAGCGTGACAAAAGCTTAGTGTGAAATCTTGCGGACCAAGAATAAGCAGTCAAGAACTAGCTGCATTCAGGATCAAGAATCTTCATATATAAAGTTATAGATTATATTCTCTAGGTCAAGGACCAGAACTGAAAAGGTAATATTAGATATAAAGTAATTAGATAACAGGATTATTTAGGATAATTGAAATAGAGGATCGAGTAGCGTGATCTGACTTAAATACGTGATTTAATTTGGGCTTGACTCTCACTCTAATTATATTTGTCAAATTAGAATTTAAGTATTATAAGTTACTCTTAATAAAAGTTGTATTAAGAATTATGTCTCATCATTTTGATAATCCCACACCTCTAGCTTACGCGGAACCGGCAAGACATGGTCATCACAGGATGGCTATGTCACACTACTTCTGAGGATCATTGTTGGGGCCTACATTTGAGTAGGGGCCCAGGGCCTCAATAAGTCTTAAAACGTCCCTGGTGCCAAGAGGTGTATGGTGGTTACTTTCTACATCTGCTGCAAGCGGATTAGCGAACTATCTCCTTTCCTTTGCCGTGTTTCTTTGTAATCTGGAACTTTGTTCTTTGGGCTACTTTTATTTGCCCCACCCTGTATAATATCGAAATTTACAGGAGGGCGTTATACAACAGATATAAAAACGATAACCTTAAAGCTAAAGGATGAATAAGTATAAAGAAGTTTATTTCTGCATATATCTAAGTACTGGTTATTTAAAAAATGACCTACCTTACAATTTTCATTTATGGATACCATAAAATTTCGTCATATTCGTCTTGCCTTATATCTTCAGGCCCATCATCGAATTCTGTTTCACCTACACCATCACTGTTACTTTGATCCATAAATAAATATAGGTATCCATCTAAATTCTTTTGATATATTAAATTTTTTAAAAGAATTTTTAATTATGTCAGGAGGTTTTATTTGATACCATGCTTTTAATACCCATTCACACTATACCAAGACTTCAAAACATAAGAGTATTTATTGCACTTGTACATTTCAGGGTCTTAGTAAAAAAAAAGGTGCGCGTTATATGGTGAATATTTCTGAAACTTAAGACCTGCGGTTTGAAAGTATAAGAGAGCGTTATACGTCGGATAAATGGTAATAATGTTATCAATTTGTTATTAATGCAAATAAATATTTAGTTAAAGTCTCTTAAAAAAGTAAATTATAATGTTTTTTTTTATTATTTGCATGTAGGTTATTCCTTAATTTAAAGCAATTCGAACGGTCATATTTTCAATTATAAATTTATTAGATTTAAATCAAATTTATCTTCACATTTTATATTATATATATGAAATATGAAAATTATTAATAATCAAACTTTTACTTTGAATTAGTGTTAAAATGCATTTTTATAAAATTAGCTAAATGTATAACACATAAGAAAAGAAGTTTTATTAAACTATACATTAGTTATAAAAATAAATGTTATGTATTACAATTAGAACGCTCGAGATATAAAATGTAATATTAAAAATAACTAATATTACTTCAGATTCCTTATACATTGTTAATAAGATAACGGATGAACACATTTCTTGGAAACAAGAGGGCGGGGAAATTGAAATTATTTCTCTTATTATACCATTTCTCAAAATAAATAACAAATAACAAAATAAAATGTAAAGTAAAAAACTTTCTAAAATTTTTATTATATTACTATGCGAGTATATTAAAAACAAAAAGTTCAATCAAGTTTTTTTTCTTTAATTTATAGTCAAACATGTTACCAATTAAACACAGCCCTTAAAATACAAAATAAACTTATTATCGAAACCAAGAATTTTTCTAAAAATAATATATCTCAGTTTTGTACAATCCTATCTAAAAAATAAAAGTAATTTATAAATTTTTGTGTGTGTTAGTTTTTTTCCCCATATTAATACACATCTCTGCATACAGTCCCATAGTACTTTTACATACTCCTTAATTCATATTCGATTTTAAATATAGAGGAAGTTATTTTCGTTAATAAGGCAGTAAAATCTTTTCTATAAGAATTAGACAAGAAAAGTTATTTATTTTTAATTTTTAATTTTTGTACATTGCAAACTATTTAAAAAGAAAACAAGAAAGCATATTAATCAAACAGAAGACACATATCAATTTAAAACAATTTTTCTCGTCATTATTACTTCCAAAATGTGCATCGTACTTCATTTGCTATCCCATTAAAAACATACACTTTGAAAACACAAAAAGAGAACGACGATATTAGCTACCAGTAAGCATTCGACATTCCGAAAACTCGCTCACTTAACCCCTCATATATCTATTACACTTGAAGCAAAGCAATTGCTCACAAGTAAAGATCTATACCCACCCCCACATCTCATGTTACCCTACATAAAAAGAAAATCACCCCTAGTCCTGCAGGAAGAAAGGACAAAACCCAGTCTTAAGGAATTATGGCATGCCGAGGAACATTAACAAAACAGAAATTACCGAGAGCAGCCCCATCCCCAGATTTTTTTATACTTATTTCTTCATTATTGCCTACCCCCCTTCTATCTTGTATGGATATATATTTACCCTCCCGACCCCTTACTTAATTCTTAAAAAGGATAAAAAATTCCTTTTTCTCCCACATTCTGCTTTTGTTCATCTTTTTTTCCTTTTCCAGTCGATCAGCGGTGGTCTAGATCTCCTTAATTTACTGTCATTTCCTGTGTGTGACAGGATGTACCACTCCTGATGAGAGAAAAAAAAAAGGATAGGGGATACTACGGGAAGATGGCGCTACCAACCCGCGAGGATTTCCAGCCGCAGATAATAACAATATAGAAGCCGGATTCTTAGCCAGTGATGGATGACAGATTATCTTGAGCCAATGGGTACGACTAACAAATCAGCATGCAAATGAAGTGGAACTTGGGCAAATAGCTGCGTGGCGCCATTTTCATGGCATTGCCGACCCCTCATGTACCCCCTTTTTATTTATTTATTTATCCATCCCCCCTTTTTTCCGAATTTTTTTTTCCTTCCACCCCTAAAATCTTTACGAAGAATCCGATAAATTCTCAAGGGAGTACCGCTCGGCATCATCGAAGTCAAAAGTGTGAGTGGGGGTGTATTCTCGTTTGTTTGAAGCAAGTGAGAAGGGAGGGAAAAGATGCTCGAAAAGAAAATCGGTTTGGGAGAAAAATTAGGGAAACCTTCGCGTTCTCTCTTCTATGCAAAATTCCGGCCGGTTTTTTCGTGATATGTCAAGTTTTTTCGTTTCTGCAGAGGAAACAAGAAAGTGGATGATGACCGAAGGATTTGATAAATGGGGCGGACCTAATGATTGACGGGGAAAACTGACCTATAGCGGAAACAATCGTCGTTGTTATGAGCGCGAGGTGAATCTCTTCACCCGAGAAATCTATATCCAGATATAAACACTGCAATCAGCCAGAGATGTTTGTAAAACGTTTGGCATCGAAGAAGAAAACGGGGAATCTATTTTGAATCTTCTTGTTATTTCATTTTTATATTTTATCGTAGATGGTACATAAACATGTTAAAGAGAAAATCACTTCCAATTCTGGTAAAAAGTTTTGTTGGTATTTATGTGCAGATTGGCGTTGAATAGCGCTTAAATTTGAGTTTGAATATTTTTGTATTCTCATGGAACGGCTCTTTCTGAGTATCAGGAATCTGGAGTGTAATAGAAAAAAAAAGAGGAACAAATGACTTGTTACTTATCCTGTGTTAATGTCTAAAAGAATTAAATTCAAAAAAGTTGGAATATCACCCGTCTTTATACAATGGTAAATTTTTGTAGTTATGTTAGAAACTTTTAGAAGTAAGTCGCAAAACAAGAATGTCAGAAGACATACATGTATATACCCATAAATGTAAACATCGTTCAAATTAATTTGGATCTTGCTAAATTAAAATTTTTAATCTTGAAGATCTTTCATTTTCACGTTTTAATCATCCTATGGAAAAAATAAAGCAACGCAAGACAAGACATTAACACATTTCATGTGAAAAAAAAATTACCTTATTCTAACATTTTTCATTTATTTTAAAATTAAAATCGCGTGGCAAAACTGCTAAACAATAGACACATCAGAATTCACACAATGACTACTAATTAAAGCTGAACCTGAACTGAGTTTACAAATATGATTTAATCATCAAAATGTTTAAGTCTATTCATTATTAATTTACTATTCGCCACATTTTTACGTCAAAAGATTTGAGACCAAGTCAAAGGGATTTAAATACATCAGGAATTATTTTCAGCTTACATTTTAAAAATAAATTTATCAGCATTTTATCGATAGATCTATATTTATAGAGTTTATTTTTGAAACATATTTGTCTTCATAATTCTTAATTGTAGCCCTGAATGGCAAGTTTTGATACATAGTAAGACCAGCTTCTTGGTCAATGTTAGTTTCATGAAGAATATATATATGTATACTTTGGAACGTAATTTTTTTCCCATCATTGTAGCATACTGTAAAGTATCTTGCTTAAAGATGTCTTTATTTACTATTTAAAAGAATAGCACCCAAATTCAATCCAAAGTTTTAGGTTACTGAGCACACCCAATGCTAATATAAAATTTGTGTGTTATTCATATTTCTTTTACCGCGTTTTATAGGACTGTGCTTTTAAATCTTTAAATAAAGACAGATGCAGTTCCGGATAAATACATAATGATTTTATACTAATACTAATGTGCTGGGTGCATAAAAATGCAATAAATAGAAGCATGAGAGTATGTCTTTGCCAATGTACACACCTGCACAATGCTTTTCCCAAAAAGAACCCCGAATAATAATACCCTCATCCCTCCATTTACCATTTAGTCTCCCATTTTTCCGTCTACTGCAACTATTCACCCTATACGAGTCCCTACAGTTCAGCTGGGCTGTCCAGGCCTTTCTTATGACGATGAACTAGAATGTCTATCGAAGTTAGCCCGCTTCCCCAATGGAATACGCAGCCTCGATGCCATAGTTTGGTGGTTGCTTCAGAGGAAACTATTGTTTTTCCCAGACAGGAATGAGATGGCAAACGGTTATGTGGGTCTGTGGCAGTAAATTCTTTTGTCTTAAAGGAAAAAGAACGTATGGTTCTTCTGATTGTATATATCTTCGGTAACAAAACCCATAGGTGGTTGGGGACCATCGTATTTCCCGGATTTAGAATACTTCATCACAGAGAACAAGAAGTTGTTCTCGGTCTTTTGGTTTTTTCTGTAGCAAGAGGTAGAGGGATTTGGCCTTGTTTGAAAATGAAATTCTAAATGTGATTATTATGCTTATACTTTAATGAGATTTCGTTATAAAATTTAAGAAATAAATGTATAAAGAAACTTTTGTGTGTGATAATAGTAAAAAGAATTGTGCTGCATGTAGAATGTTCACACACATGCACACACGCACGCGCGAACGCACACAGTACACGTGTGTATGTGTATATATATAAATGTTTTTGTGATGTGAAATTTGTATTAACATATCAGAAACGTCAAGATAAGGAAAATGTACTAAGAACAGTAATTTTCAATAAATCCATTTCATATCACCATTTATTTATTTTTTTTAAAATCTAAATGTAACTTAGGATTCAGTGGATGAATTCGCAATGAAAGTAACGAAAATCCCCTGACTCAAGAGATTGAAAAATCTAGTCGATTTTTATAAAAAGGATATTTCTAAATGTGTACATTTTCCTTCTCCAATTGCTTGCTACTGACTCTAACATCCTATATATTTAACAACAACAAAAATTAAGTTTATTTTAAGTAAAAAAAAAAATCGTTTCCATTTCCTCGTCTTTTTTTCTTTTTCTTTTTTTCTCAATCCTTATTTGCTTTATTCCAAATTTCCCCATCTCATTTATAGAATTTTAATGATCCATACAAATAACGCTAAAAAATGTCGGACAATTACGAAACAGTTCAACTCTCTACATACCAAACAGAGAAAGATTATTATCCTTTTTGTTAAGTTAAGCGAAGTGTCCGAAGACAAATAAATGGCTCAATCAACTGTAACCAAAGGTGCAGGAAGGAGTAAAAAGGACTAGAAAAAATGTAATACTTCTGTGTTTGACCATTATGACGTGATTATGCCCCACGATCGCCTATTTTTCATTAATCTCTTTTACGTTATGCGTTTATAAAAGGAAAAGAAACATTCTTATTGCTTCCGGTGTGCACGGTCCGGTTCGTTCGAATAAGTGTCCCCGACCCACACCCACTCAATTACAAGCGATTTAAAAAATGGGCCCTATTTGTCGTCAATAGAGTGAAAAAAGTGTGCTTTCACAAGGTCCACAATGGGGCAGTTACTTGTAGTCCCGTGGAGACAGCGGACAAAGGGAGGGCTTTACCTATGTTCCGCTTGCACAGGTATCAAGCCCCTGATGGCATGACTCCCCGATTCAGACGGTTTGACGAAAGCAATCTGTCTTGTTTCATTCGTTCTGGTCTTGAAGGGTTTCTTCAAGTGTGAAACACAGACAGAGGCAGTAACAATGAAGTAAAAGGTAGTGGCTTGCGGTACGCGTAACTAGTAAAAATTGTTCACGTTTCCCTTTCTATAAATATCCTGTTTGGTTTGCTTGCTTGGTATTTAAAAACTAAAAGAGGGGTGGGATTTCTCTATTAGAGGCAAAAAAAGTATTATAATTTTTATATCTTGTGTTTAAATACAAAAAATAATAATTTTTATTTTTGATTGATTCCAATATATTTACTTTAACCCCTTTAAGACTGAAAACAGTGGCGCACACAAGGGGAGGGTTCAGTCCGGACCCCCAAAGCCCCTTTTGATTTTTTTTTCCGATTGATTATAATTCTGAGTATATAGTACGTAAAATTTAATAAGTATTTATTATTAATGATTAATTTTATTAATTAATGCTAATTATTTATTCAATAATTGTTTTTTATTGTGTTTTGTTCCTGAAAATTGACAAAATCAAAAAGAAGCATGATACAAGAATGGTGAACTCGACCTTCCGGACCTCCCCCACTTGAATTCCTGTGTGTGCTTCCCTGACTGGTGTATATATAAGTTTCACCAGTGGCACACACACAAGGGGAGAGGTCATAGAGTCCGGACCCCCAAGACATTCATATTTTTTTCCGATTGATTATAATTTCGCTATATTGTAATGTAAAATTTAATAAAATATTTCGTTATTAATGATTAATTTTATTATCACGCTAATTATTTATTCAATAATTGGTTTTTACTGTTATTTGTTCCCCAAAATCATGCACCTGTATGGAGCGCATGATATTAAAATGATGTATCTTCTGATCCGTGACCCCACCCCTATCCCCTAAAAATACTGTGTGTGCCACGAGTTCCCAAACCCATAAGTGCACAAGTGCCCCCTAATGGTTTCTTCCTCGTCCTCCTAAATACGACTCTTTTCTTTTCGCGTGAGTAAAACTATTCCTAATGCTTTTGAATGCAGTAAAATGACCCTGGACAGTGTTTGTTAAGGATTTTTTTTTATTTCATAGGAGAAAACATTTGTTTATTTGTACCTTTTCATTCCCCAAATTAAAGGCACGCTTGCTTCTATGTGAAACGAGTGGCACTGGGGAGCGAATCGCGCAATTTTAAATCGTTAAGAGGTTATCGAATTTTCTAAGCCGTTTTGTTAGCTTGACCAGTTTAGTTATATTTATTCCATTATAAATATGACACAATCTCGTATGGAAAAGTGAACATGGTAGCCGAGTAGTCATGGTCATGAACTCTTGTGAGCAGAGTAATCGAGTCACGGGTTCGAAACCTAGTACACTGATGACTCACTACAAAGAAGGGCTGTTACACATTAAATATGTTGAGGCTCAAAGTCTTTTCGTTGGAGTGGTGGGAAGGTTGAGAGAGTGGGGTACCAACTCAGGTGTCGTTTTCGTCATATTTGACTGTGGTTCAAAAAAGGAGGTCCGTTGCCAATTGTTCTCGTGTCCATAGATTCGTGTTAAAAAACGAAACAGTAGTCCAGATTTCAGTTTCGAGTTCTATCTACTGAAGGGAAGTGTTAAAAAAGGAGAAGCGGCTGCTTACACCCGAAAATCTTTTTTTTAGTGCTGTTAAAAAGAAAGCATTAAAACTTCGAAACAATCATTAACCCCTTAAGCGGCCTCGCACGTAAAAGTCTTGCCATTCTGGAGATGTTTCGAAAATGCACCGCACGTATTTTTGCCATCAGGTGGGGTTCTCAAAAGTGGTCGAGCCGTATTTTAAGAATGCGGCTCGGCCGCGTTTTGGGAATCTTGCTTGAAGGCAGAAAAGCATCCTGGAATGACGGGATTTTACGCAGACCGCTTGAGGGTTAAGGTAAAGTCCTCGTCATTGAACGTGGCTCACAATTACGATATTATCTATTCTAATTCCCTCAATATGAAGTTCGAATGGTTAATGCAAACTATATATTACCTGTATTCAACCCAGGCCGTTTTTAACCTCCTCGGCTCCTAGCACTTCAAACTGTTACGCTTCCCCTTTAATTAGAGCACCTCTTAAATTCCTCCTTACCTCGACAATTTTGGTTCGGGAGGGATCTTTTCTTTACTCTTACTTTTTCGCTTTTGCTTTTTGCCGTTTCGAGAGTCTTTTTCCTCTATCCACCACCTATGGATCCGCAGTGTCTTGACAGTAACCGGCAAATCGTAAGTGAATGGACGGCGTCGTGGTTTGGCCACTCTTGTTCATTTCTTACCTAATGGCATCACGGACCACCCAATTCACCCCTTTATAAATTAATAGTACACATATAATTACCTAAAATTCCGTTTGCAATTACAGTATAGAGTATTCATTATTACATGAAATGTTTTCAACTTGTTAATTATCATCTTTTTTTCATCGTTTATATCTTTACTATCTTTTACTTTTAGATATCCTTATTCCTTGTTGAGTCACTGTCATTATACTTCTACAACAAAGCATTTTTCTTCGAGCTTTGATCATTGCAAAATCATTAATGACATCTTTGTAAATTCACCTTACTGTAATATTATTTTGAGTGTACATCAAAGCATCAAACTGTAAAGTTTTTCATTTTACCATTTCTGTCTTACTCCTCGTAAGAGCAGAAATGCTTCTTTCAAGACTCTCTAGGTGGTGTTTCCAGTAGCTCACAATAAGAAATTTTCAAGAAGGGGGTCCGGGGTTCAAAAGTTCACCATTCTTGTATCATGCTATTATTTATTTCCTGCCGATTTTCAGGAACAAAACACAGTAAAAACTAATTATTGAATAAATAGTTAGCATTAATTAATAAAAATTAATCATTAATAACAAATATTTAATTAAATTTGTATTATATATACCTAGAATTATAACCAATCGGAAAAAAAATCCAAGGGTTTTGGGTGGGTCCGACGCCTGTGTGTGCGCGTCACTGGTGGTGGCACGTTCATGTAATTTTAATTTTTTTCTTTATTGCCCCTCTATTTTGTGCCCCTCATTCTTTGGTAATCTAGTCATGTGCCTAAGTGGAAAAGAGGCTCTTGATTAAACCAGTATCGATATCTGCAGAAAAATAGTTCTTGGAAAAAAATTTCGTTATTTTAAATAAGAAGGGCTGCAGTTTGAATGCCTCCAGTATTTTGTAACTGAGCAGGTATTTCTATGCTACGTAGCACCTTTCATGAATAAACTTTTCTTATATTTGTTTCAATTTATACTTTTAACTGTTCAAGTGTTTATGAGCATTAATAGTGAAAACTGAGTTAATTATTTCAAAACAAAATCGCTATCTTTTACATTATACACTGAAGAGCCAAATAAACTGGTACACCTATCTAATATAGATTAAAGCCTCCACGAGCACACAGAACTGCCGTAACACAACGTGGCATTGATTCGATTAATGTCTGAAGTAGTGCTGGAGGTAATTGACACCTATGAATCCTGCAAGGTTGTTCATATAAATCAGTAGAGTAAGAGGGGGTGGAGATCTCTTCTGAACAGCATGTTGCAAGGCATCCTGTATATATTCAATGATGTCCATGTCTACATTTTGGTGGCCAGCAGTAGTGTCTAAATTCAGAAGAGTGCTTCTGAGCCTCTGTAGTAGTTCTTGGACGTGGGGTGTCGTTGTCCTGTTGAAATTCCCCAGTGCGTCGGAATGCACAGCTTGACACATGAAATTGCAGATGATAAGACAGAATGCTTACCTGTACCTGTCAGCCTGCATCAGACGTATCAGGGTCCCATATCACGCCAACTGCACACGCCTCATACCATCACAAAGCCCCACCTCAGCTTGAAATCAGTCCTCTGTTGACATTAGGATCCAGGATTCATGAGGATGTCTCCTTACCTTTACACATCCATCAGCTCGATTCATATGGAAACGAGACTCGTCAGACCAGGCAACGTGTTTCCAGTCATCGACAGTCTAATGTCGGTATTGACGGGCCCTAGCGAGGCGTAAGACTTTGTGTCGTGCAGTCACCCAGGGTACGTGAGTGGGCCTTCAGCTCCAAAAGCCCATATCGATAATGTTTCGTTGAATAGTTCGCACGGTGACACTTGGTGATGGCCCAACATTAAAATCTGCAGAAATTTGTCGAAGGGTTGCACGTCTGTCATGCTTAATGATTCTCGTCAGTCGTCGTTGGTCCCGTTATTGCATGATCTTTTTCCCTATGTCGTATACTCGTGAAATTGTCGTACGTAAAAATCCAAATTTCAACGCTACCTCGAAGATGTTATATCCCATCTCTCATGCACTGACTATAATACCATGTTCAAACTCACTTAAATCTTGATAACCTGTCACTGTAGCAGCAGTAACCTATCTAACATCTGTGCCAGACACTCGTTGTCTTATATAGGCTTTGCCGACCACAGCGCCGTACTCTTGTTGGTTCTATATCTCATTATTTGCATACGCATGCCTGTACCAGTTTTTTTGGCTCTTCAGTGTATAATCTGCTTTCTTTTTTCTATAGCACAGACAGCCTATCTCTTTGTAATAGCATTCTCAACAAATCAAAAGGCACATTACGTGTTAGCAAACAAACAAAACAAAAAAAAAAACTCTCTAAAAACGCGAAGATTGAACTTTTAACAAATATTTTGCAATGTTAGAGACAAATTTAACTTTTATATTCATAATAATAGGCTTTATATTATCAATAGTTTCACAGACAAAAATGTTCCGATAACAGCTCCTGAGTTCTTTAGAACTTAATATAATAAAAAACACACACATTTCAAGTCCCTACAGCACAAGAAATATTTTGCCCCTAAAACTAATATTACTTTCCTTAAAAATAATATGAAAATTTGAAAGAAAGAAAAATAACCGAAAATTTCTTTAATGTAATACCAAGGAAATAAAATCACGTCATCCAATTTCGATCTAATTTATTTATTTATTTAATAATTTTTTTCCTTATGAGTGGGTTTCTCATTCTAAGAGATATTTGGCTTGTCTTACATTGATTGGTTAATAATCGTGGCTACAGTTATCATAATAATTTTAACTTTTTTCAAATTACATGCAATTCTGAGAGCGCTCGTTAATGTTTACATCGCGGAATAAAAGAACCCTACTTATTTGGTTTTGTAATTGTTCAGCAGGGGACCATTAAAATTATATTGATTTATTACTTCTTTTTATTCATATCTAGAATTATGCTGACATATTTATATATTTATTATTTTGCTTATTGTTGTTCACTTTCTTGTGATTTACTTTGATATAAGTAATTATTTTACTTCTCAGAATATACAGCAACAAAATAAAAGCCAGTCCTAAATTTTTGAAATATAAAAAATTACATTAGTTTTATATGATATTCACGCATAGAACTTTTGATAAAACTGATGCAAAGGAAATAGAGAAATTTGAAATTGAAAAGCATATATTTACTTTTTAAATTTATGGTTTTTAGACTGTTAAAAAATTCAAAATGAGAATTTTTAGGTTTTACTGTGTTTTCCATAGAATGAACAATACATAAACACAACTTTAAAGTGGAAAAAAAAGAAAAAAAAAAAAAAGATAAAATTTTTATTTTTAAAATTTTTTGAAATTTAATTTCAATTTTCCAAGTCTTTTTTGAAGATAGTTGAAAATATAGCTTGATTTTTAATCATTCAAGTTACCTTTTTGAGATATTTTTTATATCAGATATTTAATTCTAAGTAAAAATTTGCTGAATAAATCATTCTGAATACATTGCTTATAAGAAATAAATTCATGTTTACCGTTTTCAAATCTATTTCAACACTTATCACTAATAATTTTATTTCGATAGAAAAGATACAAGAGCGTTTATTTTTTATTAATATTGCCATTTCGATATTCCTTTATTTTTCAGTTTCTCTGCAATAAAATTCTCTAGTATTCTTCTTGACAATTTTAATCTAGATATATATTATAAATGGAAAGTTTGTGGGATGTTTGTCCGTCTTTCACGAAAAAACAACTGAAGGGGTTTTTTAATAAAAATTTTTAACAGTAATAAAAGCTTATACATAAAGAATAAAAATGGGGCTATAATTTATAGCATAGGCTATAATTTATAAAGATTTGTGTGAAGGGGGCCCAAAATATGACGATATTTTTTTCAAGTAAGTAAAAAAAAATTTGCCATCGGGAAAGATTTTCTGGCGGGGCCGCAAAACCCCCGACGGTATATATCTTATATTTTATTTGTGAAGAAACATTTTTTTGTTTTGGGTTTTGAAAGGGCCCTTTCCCTTTCCCCAAATAATTCCTGTGATCAGCATAATCCCTAATTTTTTTTTTATTTCAAAAATAAAACTGGGTTTTTTAAAGGGGGAGGAGTTGTTAAAAAATCTCTTTTATTTGAATGTTTTTTTTTTTGTTTTGTTTTATGTTTTTTATTATGCAATTTGTTAGTAAAAATTGATCTTTTTAAAAATGTTTTTTATCGGTTCTGGTCCAAAGTAAATAAACTTTCTTTTTTCACACTACATCATTTGGAAAAATTTTTCAAAATTTGTTTGGGGTTTAAAAGTAGTTAATTATAACGCTAAAATTTTTTAATTGAATAGGCAGATATTGCTTTTTTTAAGTATAAAAAAAATTATAACTACTGTAATGTTTTTTTTTGGGTGGGGTGATTAACGCCCATTTTATTCGGTTTACCACGAGGTTTTTGGCAACGGCCCCGGAAATTTTTTTGGAACCATGGTTAAGTGCCCTTGGACACCTGGGAAAAAAACCCCCTTCTCCTAACTACCACACCACCCAACTTGAAGTAATATCCTACCAATACTTTAGCAGGAAAAATTTTTTGCAACCAATTCTTCCAAGATATAGGGATAGCACGGGTTCAAATGATAAAGGTTTTTTTAGGGGGGGAAGGCGAATATTTTTTGTAGCAGATATTGCTTTTTTCAGCTGACGGCGTTTTCAGCCATTGCAAAGATTATTATTTTTGTCCCGAATAAATAGTTTATTTAAAAAAAGTGTCTTATGTTTTGTATGTTAAAAGAAATCTTAGAAAAAGATTTTACTATTTTTTTTTAAATTTAACGGTGTACATAATTAATTTTTCAGTGGAATATTTTTTAAATTTAAATTTTTAGCTCTTTAAAAGGATTAAATTTCCCAAAAGTGGAGTATTTTTTAAAGTATATCCCTTAAATTTTTAAAAGTAGTGATCCAAAAAAAAAATTTTTATATGAAAAAAAAAACAGTAAATCATTATGCGGTAATAAAATATTAACGTATCGCCCCCCTAAAACGGGGGTCTTCAAAAGCTCTAAAAAAGCCCCCCGAGCTATATGAAAGTAGCTAGACATTTTCCAACGAATCTATCGTTAACATTTCCTTTTGTTTTTTATTGAATCGCCATTAAAAATTTAAGAAACGGGTTCCCTTCGAATATTACAATTTTAACATAAAATAAATACAACAGAAAAATAATATTAAATTAAATTTCACTTTCAGAAAATAAAAATTTTTTTACACTATTTTAAGCGTTCATTACACAAAAAATTTTAACGATGTGTTATTTTTGCTGAGCAGGGAAATTTAGCTTAGGGAAAGGGATTTTTCAAAAAACGACCCTAAGTGTTTCGAGGGGGGGATAAATAATAAAAATCCTTTTTAAACTGCTATTAGATCTAATATTTAAAAAATTTTAAAAAAGGTGTTTTTCTTTCTTTCTTTCTTTCTTTCATTCTTTTTTTTTTTTTTTTTTGGGTTGGGGATATGCAAAAAACTTTTTTTTTTTTTAATTTTTCAATTCATGTAAAATTAACTCATTTTAAAAATTCTTTATCCCACAATCTGTGTTGTTTTTTTTTTCAGTTCACCCGTGCGAAGAACGGGTATACCAGCTAGTATATATATATTTTTCTTCTCTAAACTGGAGTACTATAAAAATGTGAAAATAAGAGTTTTGATTGAACATGGGAAGAATTGCATTACTTTTTACAAAGTATAATCTCAGATAAATTTTACATGATTTTTCTCGAAACAAGTTACAATGCATGGATAATTTCAAATAGTCAATTATGCGTTAAATGTAGCCCTTTATTTATACTTGTATAATGGTAACTAATACCTCGCAGCAAAACTAGCTATTATAAACTACTACTATTTAAAAAATAATCTTTTGAGAACTGTGGTCGAATCAGTATGCTAGTTTAGAAATCAAGAATATCTTTGTTTCTAAGTCAATGGGGAAGTACATCATTATTTTTCAGTATGTGAGAGCATTCATATACGAAAAGAATACATTATTAATAAAGTTTTTTTTAAAAAAGGAACAGCTTTGATTATTTTTAATTACTGTTAGGTGAGTTCAAATAATATTTCAACTTTGAATTATGATCTCCGCAAATAATTTTTTTCCTGTAAAGAAAACTATTTGATCTGTAATACAGGACAAAATAAGGCCAAAATCAGATCAGAAACAAAAACTTCACTTCTGATACCAATTTAACAGCTTTTTTCTGACTGTTAAATCTCAGACCTATAAAAACTTCTTCTCATTTCTTTTCCTTAAGAAATTATTACTACGATTAGTTATAAGCATTTTATTTTGGAGATTGCGTTACATTTTGGAGCGTGTGAACAATGTAGAAAAGATGCACAAAATTTAAAACCATATCCAACGGATAAAATAGTGGGAGGTATGGGACACACTGATCCAAGCTCTAGAAAAGGAAAACTGTCGACAGAAACTTTATTTTTTATTATGACATTTAAGTATTATAATATAAAAACTCCTCATAGAATCTCATTATTTATTATTGAAGGTGAAGATAAAATTTTGATTATATATCGTTTATATGATACTATATAAGCCAGGAAAATATACTCGCATGTTACCTACCTTACAGTTCTCCTTTCTCGTTTTCGCCACCTTTTTTAGACGTAAATATCCGTTAATAAGTACCACAAATCTTGATAAGTTTGTGAGTAAGTTTAGAATTAGGGGCGTACCTACCCCCATATCAAACGTATCAATGAAACGGGGTCCCCAATCTACAGGGGCTCGAAATTGGGTAAATTTGAAACTTTGAGAGAAATAAGTGTCTTTCATTTCTTTTCTAAAATAGTGCCCTCAAGAAATTGTAATACAGGGCCTATTCACGATTAGCTACGCCAGTGTTTAGAACGCAAATTCTTCGTGAAAAAGGCAAATACATTTTTTAATTTTAGTGTATCATGAATATTTAAACACTACCTAAATCCGATCAAATTTTAAATTGATTTAAAAATTATTAAAACCTGAACGTCACGAACTTTTTTTTTCATAACTCAAGGAGATGTAATGGTCTTCATTTATAATTTTTTTATAAAAAAAAAGTAAATAAATAAAATAAAGTTAAATTATTTTTGTTCCGCTTGTTCAATATCTATTTATTTTGAAATATTTTAAAGGTTCTAAAAATAATTTCGAACGCATACATTTCAGTAACAGGTTTGTACAAAGCTAGTTATCGCAATCACGACTTCCAGGATGTAATTTAAATACTCTGATTAAACATTCAAAGCCGAAATCAAAACGAACTGTATTGAATCGGGAGCAAATAGCCAACGTCCATTACCAAACCGAACTGAATGACCTACACGAGCAGTTAGAGGGCGTGGGAAAATACTTCCACCCTCAAACATGTCGAGGTTAGGATATTCTTTTCTCATAAACTAAAAGAGAGGAAAGAAAATAAAATAAAATAATAATAACCGTGAAAAAAAATTGATTGTGTAGTAGTATGAGGAGAGCGGGCGTCTAGATTTTACGATGCAAGACCTATTCGAATTCGAACAACCTATTTTTATTAAAAAAACAACAACAAAACAGAATGAATTTGAACTTGGGGAAAAAATAAAGATAGACAGAGGGAGGGTTAGTTTAGTTTCGAAAAATTGGGCAAGGGTGGTCCAAAAAGATGATTTAGGTAGGTAATTAGGGAAGAAGGGTAAAAAAAGTAAATCTGGTAGAAAAAGTCCCATTTTATTTGCAGTTAGCCAAGTGCAACGTTACGGACTACATGACGTGGTTGTAAGTTGTTAACGAGGTCGCGATGATCGGTTTCTAGAAATTCTGTAGTAAAAATGAGGGGGATTTATGTATTCTTTAAATTTTTTTGTTTCCCTTTCTCCTCCCACTTTGTTTTGTTTGCGGCCAGTTATTTATTTAATGACGGACTACTTGAAGGTGATTTTTTTCTTTTCTTTTCTTTGTCTCTCTTCCTCCTGTTTTCCCGTTTCTAGAGATTTGTGAAATTGGTTACGCAAGATCAGTTAAAAGTGTAGGAAGTGATTGCATAACGATCTGTGTTTATAAATATGTGTGTTTGGGGTAAGGAGGCAGTTGGTCAGTAAATAATGCAGTCGAAGGAATTCAAAATATTTGTGATAATTTCGACCTTGTTGCTGACTGTTTTATTTTTCATTTTTTTTTCGTTTGTATTGGCTGTGTGATTCATCTTAACGAGACCGTTGTAAGAAACGAGATATAATGTGAAATTTTCTGCTCCCGCTTTTTATAGATTTATTTTTATATTATTCAAAAACTAAATGCACCTTTTGAGAAGAAGTTTTAAAAAAATTCGTTCCTTCTTTCGCCTATTTCTCGTACGAAAATGGAATTTCTTATTTATTTAAAATCCATTGCATATTTGTCCAGAGTCGAAGACCATTAGCACAGGAACATTTATGGTGTTAATTGATCTTGGATTCATACGATTTAAGAAGCATTATTTAATATATAAAGTTCAAAGTTTCAGTTAGCACTTGTTTGTTTGTAAATATATCAGGGTGGTCCAACATGCGGCCCTATGACTCTTTTTTAAAAAATTTTAAATATCAGGTTTTTAAAGTTTTTTTCATTTTGAAATTTATTTGAGGAGAAATTTATAATCTACAATGTATTTGCCTGTTACCTGTTTTTGTTTTAAAATAAATCGTTTTTGATAATAGAAATGTCCTTTAGATTAAAATAGACTTATATTTTATCAAATAGTTACATTTGATTTTACTATAACAAATTGCGTTTTTTTAATTAATTCCGAATTGCTTTATGCATATCCTTTACTATCGATGGTACATGATTCTCTGTGTGTGCGACTTTCGTTTCTCCTCCTCTTTTTCTGTTTGGAGTGCCCAAAATGCAAGAGGCAGTCAGATATGTTTTTTAAAGTTTAAAAAAAAATATTCAGACGGTTAAGATAAAGGGAAATGTATATTTAATCATTTGCGAATGGCAGCACTATCAAATTTCAACAATGAGTAACGAAAGATCAATTCAAAAGGAACACACCGTAATTTTCAAGAAAATGGCAACCGTAATATTTTAAATATTATTTGATCATTGCATTATTATATTATATAAACATTATTATATTATCTATGTCTGTGTACATGAAAAATAATAGTAATTCATTCTGTTTTAAATTTTCACTCCAATAAATGTTTTTTTGTTTCCAAATCTGATATAAAGCTACATATTTTTATGTGCGGCCAGCGAGGTAATAATGTTTTTCCGCAGTGGCTCGCAAGGTCATTTGGGTTGGGTACCCCTGAAATATATGATTGCTTATGTCATCATTCTCAGTTTCTCTTCCATCAGTACTGAACTCAATTCCTAAAATCAAAGTTCTTATTGGAAATTCGCATTAAAATTACGAATTTTACATTGATAGATGTATTATCTTGATTTACTTGCATTTGGAAATTCAAGAAGAAATTGAAAATATAGTCAAATTGATTGGTTAATTGGTTAATAACATCACACTAAGATAAAACACGAGGGCTAATAGTGATGAATTTTGTAATTTTTAGTCACGGTCATATGACTAAGATGACACTTGACCCTATTTGACAAAATAGTCTTTTTTTTATTTCTAATGGGCTGCGGATTGATGTTTTACCATTGCAGACCTAGCACATTCCACAGAAGCTGGTACCTCTTTTTGGTGCGGCACTATATAGGCGGATACCAATCACCGCAAGTAACTTTGACGCCTAGTTTCCTCCCCAGATGAAGGCACCTGGGCTCTGACAATGCGAATCTGTACTAGGATTTAATTTTGCCGAGAGCTTCCAAGCCAAACAGACACTCTGAGGATCTTTTGCATGCCGTGTAATTATAGGATATGGCCGCTGTCGATTTTCTGCATCATGATAATCCACCGACTTTGGCTGGGGAGAAAATAGTCAAATTGTTGAATATCGTATCGTTTTAACATTTTCATCTCATAGTTATTTTTAATTAATAATTCTTGAGCATTTCTACCATGCGCGTAAATCTAGATTATGACTTCAGGTTTAAAGAGTCGTACTATTTCAATGGTAAAATTAACTAGATTTGTGATCGATTTTGTAAGAACTCAATTTTTGTTTCATGTTTCTAAGAAATCGGTGTGAAAAAGTAGCACAGCTTTTAATCTAAATGGTTCTCATAATGTCCCCCTGGCGTAATGTGGAAAATAGAAAAGTGTGATGTACCTGCGCTAGTATATCGTCTACGTTATTCTATTATGATTCAAAATTGCGAGATCTGGCATGAATAGCTTTTATGTTTCTTCCTAGTAGTGATGAACAAAGATTTTAGGAGTGGATAAAAAAAAACGGTGAACCACAAAATGTAGAATTTTATTACAAAACTGAATATCTCTCTCTATGTAAAAAAAGTTTTTCTTGATGATGTAATAAATTTATTTATACATAAGCTAAAAATTAACTATAAGATTTTTTTTGCCATGACTATTAATAAATCACATAAACAGAGTTCTGAAAAAGTCGGGGTTTATGTGTAACATCGAAGGAAACAATATTTACTCATATGTGGCTCTGACAAGGTGTAGAAGCAAAGATGGAATACGAATTCTGTGCAATTTATAGGAAAAGGTGATTAGGAGCATTGTTTTTGAAGAGACACTAAATTGAAGTACCAACTAAAATGAGGAGATGAAAACTTGAAATTTATTTCTTTCCTGCTTACAATATATTGAAAAAAATAGAACTACGTAATACATGTAAATTACAGTTTTACACTTTGAGCAATGAGTATGAACAGTTGTTTAATTCGTTCAATGGGGGTTGATCCGCCGTCATGCGAACAGAGGGACCTCCCAGTAAAGACTTAAAAAAGATTTTTGAAAGTGTTTTAATACTAATACAATGATCGAAATTGTGATTCTCAGTACTTTTTGTTTTTCAATTCTTTGAATTAAAATACGCAAATAAATCATCACATAGTTTAATAATTTTATACAGATTTATTCAGGCGGCTTGGTTTGCAAAAGGAAAGTCTCTGCCTTCCGCTTTTTTTGTTGCTTTAAAAAGCCTTTCCTTTTGTGCTATAAAAGACATGCAAAAGCTTTTTTTAAATTAACTTCTTTTATTCTCGCAACTTTATTTTGAATTTGCAAAAGCTTTTTAAATTCCTTTGGAAATTTTCGCTACACAAAAATTGAAACATCCACTTGAATGAATTTAAAAACTCTTCAAATTACGGCTTTTTGTACAATAATTTCAAAATCTGTGATGGGCCAAACAGAAGCTCTAGGTACTCTAGGTAGACTTTAATATGCCAGTCACTATTCTATTGCATGGATTTAAAACCTTTTTCTAGGTCAGTACCTTTATGAATCTTATAATATAATATTATACCCTCTTTAGAATATGATAATTTTATTGCAATGTTATTTATACATTTTAAAAATGTTTCTTTGATTAGAATTTAATTTATTCCTCTCCTCCTAGAAATCCTTTATCGCGTCCTGACAGGGGCATATATCCAAGTTCAAAACCTCTGTTCTAGAACAATGTTAATTCAAACTTCGAAAAACAAAAATTGAAGAATTAAGACAAATTAAATTCTGTTCCAAGATTGCATTAGCATTTTAATTTTGATAGGTTCTGTCATTTTGAAAAGTTTCACATTATTTTTATTTTTAATTTTTGAATGAGTTACTTTTTTTCCTGCTATATTTAAAATTAATATACACGTGTTTCCTTTTCAGCGAATTTTTTTTTATTTATTATGTATGTTAATTCAAAAATATTATTGACGATTTCAGTAGCATACAAAGACCTCTCCTACTGGGGGGGAGGGGGTACATTCCAAGAAATACGTAAACGAAAGCTCCTAGGAGTAATCTCTATGGTAAAAATTAAAAATTTGTTCGTCTATGAGGGATGGGAGGATTGGACTTCCAAACTCCACTCTTGTGTACGATTTGAGAATCTATTAAAAAATTTTCGAATTATTACAGTACTGGAAAACACCTTGTTACGCAATTTATATAATTTATAGCTAATTTATAATGTAGGTATATCTTCAAGCTATTTCGAATAAGCTTCTGTATACGTTAAACAATTCAATGTCATTATCATCCATTCCAATTTAGATAAGTCTTGATTTCATGGCATTTTTCCATTATCCAAAAATTTATTAATCATTCTTAATATCTTTGTGCTTGTGTACTAAGTATGTTTGAAATAAAAAAATATTATTAATTCTTTAACTACATAGATGTAATTAAATGTTATGATACAGTAGGAACTGCCGGAATGGAATTCGAATATTTTAGTGGTAATCAACTTTATGCGTAGCAATTTGATAATCTTTTAATGTAAATCATTAAGATATTTTAAAACTATTTATATATATAAATCATTTCTAATTAGAGCGATAAAAACAACAGCAACAAAAAGAATAGTTTTCAAGCCCATTTGCTCAACCTTTTAAATTTGTTACATAGCAATCATATGATTGTTTTATTAAAATATTGTATAAAATATCTGCACTTCTACGAAAATTATTTAATAAAATATGTAATTCATAAGCAGTATTTCTTGTTTTGCTTCATTAAAGAAGACTCCTTAATACCTTTTTCCTGCTAAAAAATATCTATGAGACAAAGATTTATTTCCAGAAAAGTTCTTCAACTAGGTGTATAATCCATAACGTTAATAATAAATTCTTCAAGAAACAAAAAGTAATAAGGCTACAAGTATTTACTAACTGTCGAAACAGTTTGACAACAAGCGGAGGAAAAATTAAAGCAGGTTCAACAGAGCTACTTTGGGAAACTACGTTATTAGAGCAACAATTTCGTTGCATATTAAGCTTATAGATGTGAAAACAAAAATGTATAATACGCCGTTAAACCTGAACGTACTAATTCCTATAAAATAAAACCTAACTTATTGGTATTATGTTTTTATTTACACTATTCTTTTTACATTTGCCTTTCTTTGACATATTTTCACAGGGTTAATAATTCGATTATATTATAAAAAAATTTTCGACTTGCCTACACAAATTTAAATAACCTAATAATCAATATGGCACATTTCAGAACAGAGAAATGACAATAACAAAAGGATCCAAAAGTAATTTTTGTTACAATGTGTAACTAAAAAAGTTAATAATATATACAAAACTTCTCTTTTTGAACTATCATTCTGGTATCTCTTTAAGACCACAGAAATGAGGAAAAAAGAATTTCAATGAGTATGGGGAAGAAAGGAAACCAAAGTAGAGAGTCTAGAATTATTAATACTTATTAATACTTTTATCTAACTTACGTCTTTGAAATAAGTCGGTAAACATGTTTTTGCAATAAAGATTTCAGTTAATTCCGTAAATCCGAAAGATGCTATTCATAACAATAATTATGCTAATGTAATGAATTAGCCATTAAGTATGCGATGTAAGGCATTAGCAGTAACAAACTGGTTTGAAAAGTAATCAACTTACGAGCACAGGAGAGATGTTTGCTTTTTCTTTCTTTTTGACAATTCCTATTCCATTCTTTGATTGTTTATCTCAGTTCGTGTGGTACGTGGACAGAAACTTTATTGCTAATTTTTAAGAAGTTCGTTATCTGCCAGTAATAAAAGGTACAAATATAACATATCTGCATAGCACTTAAAATTCTTTTTTCCTAGATATAAGCCTACTTGAAATTCGAGAATCGAGACAAATTGATTTAAAAGTTATTGTTTGAAGGGATTCGTGAAGTAACTGAGAGGCTTAATGAAAAAGACATTTCCTAATTACTCAGGTTTCACAAGTAAGAATTAGGACACCTGATAGGTTTCAAGGAAATTAAGTTTAATCATATTTCATTATGTAGCCTTTTGACGTGTACTCGAATGACCTTTTACACTTAACATGTTCTTCCTGATGCCAACTTGTAAAATATGTAGCGATTTGCTGTAACGTTATTCTTGCGTCTAAAACGAATTCTTTTTCAATTAAAATTTTTTTTGAAGCTTTTAGTAGGTATAAATAAAGTTTGGTTAAAAAATGAGCGTTCTTTAATATATAGAGCAACATATTATCATATTTTATATTTCAGTATTAGAATCTAAAAAGTGTCGAAAATAAAGTCAAACTATATAAGTTTTCACAACTGCAAAACCGCCATTTTATGTTTCAAGGTTTAAAAGCCTCAATTTACCTTTTTAACAGAAATTTAAAAGAATTAAATTGAAATCAGTTTCAAATTATGGAACTATTTAAAACAATTCTGAGATAAATCATCATCTTTGTTTTGTATTCTCACAGTTAAAAAAATCTTTCTGTGAATTTTTTTCAAGCTTTGATTTTTTATTTAAAAGCTGAGTGTTTAGTATTGTAAGATATTTAGTTCCATTTAAGTTTAGTTTCTTTATTTTGAACTATTTTTAATTAATTATTTAAATGATGCGATAGTTATGGATATGGAGGTCGAAAATTTTTTTCCATGTTATTATCGTCTGCTTTAATTCTTTCTCTTAGTAATTGATATAACTCTAATTTAATTAATTTCTTAATTTATTTATTGATATATAATCGTCTGTTGTTAAATTTATGTTGCCTAAGTTGGCATCTTTTGCAATTATTCTAAATATATTAGTTCAGTAGGAGAAAAGAATTGTAATGCGTATAATCGACGTTTGTTAAACTTAATACGTATTTTTTTTTCTGGGAATATTTTTGATCATTTGAGCGATTAAAAGAATAAAAAGCGACTGCGGAATAAACTTTGACTGCTATTATTCACACAGATGAAAATTTCAAACGATTCTGATGTTGGCGTGAGTTAATATTCTTTTCCATTATTTCCATTACTTTGACTGTTCTTCGTGTTCCCTTATAAAATTGTTGGATGAAATCAAATTTTCTTTCTTCATTTCTAAAATTTTCATTTACAGTAATTACTGCTAAGTGTGTAAATTATAACATTGTACCTGATAAATTTTTTATAAAGTGTTAAAAAGAAAACATTTTTATTAACATTTACGACTTCCAAAAACTGAATAATTGTAAATCAGTAAATTACAGTTCTAATATTATTTTTAATAACACATTAATACTTTCTTAAAGGTTTATATTTTAGGTAGTTTATAAATTTATTAATGTCTCATATATTACAAATTATAAACTATTTCTATTAACCATAAGTAAGCCATTAAATGCTTGAAAAACTATTGTTTCTCAATAACTATTTTATTTTTTTAAGTATTTTTTGAAAGTATTTCAACCATCTGATAAATATGGGATATAAAGAAAGAAACAGATTTAAAGGTGAATAATTAAAATTAATTTTTTTATTGTATAATCTTATAAGTAATCAAGTAATTATATTTATCCAAAAACCCTAAATTTATTTTAATTCTATATACTATGTTAATTTGTTAAATGCAATTTATCATTTGTATTTAAAGGGATCTTTTCTGAACAAATGGTTCATTATTTGAAAAAACCATTATTTAAAAATACTCAACTCACTTAATTTCACTTGATTTCACTTAATTTCCTTAAGTAAATGTTATCTTAGAGTGAGTTGTTTAACTTTCAATATTTTAGCTGAAAAGAAATACAAGGAAGATCCAAAGACCTCATTCTCTAAAATATTCATGAAGATTTGAAAATTTTACGTAATGATATCAGCCCTTGCTTTTAGGGATCGTCTCAGAAACTGGACAATATAAAAATTTCTACCCTTAGAAGATTTAAAGGTCGATTTATTGTTTAATAACGTTGCACTTCGAAGGTTGTGGTTGACGGACTTTATTTTTAAACATGATCAAGTGACAATGTTACTTGAACTGGCAACCCCCTCTCCAAACTTTCTCACCACGACCTATTTTACGTGCATTAAATCCTTAACAGTTTCATTTTTTTCCAGAATTGGATCTAAGAAATGACACATTTTATTTCTGCATTTTTTGATTAATTTCATTATTTTAAATTGAATATAGTATTAAAATTAACATTTTTATATTTTTCAGCAATTAGCATAACTTTTTAACTTTAATGAAAAATATAACAGAATTTTTCCTGTAAGTTGTCTTTTTTTCTTTCATGAATGCTTAGCAGGAAAGCTACACTCGAGGCTGTAAACACAAAAAATACAATTTTACTTCAGTTTTTTATTAGATTTACTTAACCTCTTTTACTGGGCAACTATTGCCATCTATACAACTAATTTGATATTAAAACTTTACAAAATACGGGCGAAACAATTCAAACGATAGAGAAACAAGAATGCCCGTACGGTGTACGGGTAAAGCAGTAGGGGCCCGAGCATAGTATACGTACGGCGTATGGGCAAAAAATGGAAGGGGTTAACCCCTATAGACATTGGGGTTTTAGTGGCACCGAGATCAGAATCCTCCACTGATCAGAAACAATACAGATTGCGAGTACGCTACTCACGTTGCTTAAATTCCTTTCAATGTTATATGATTTTTTTCCCCCATAGAAAATAGTAAAAACAGTTCATGTTTATAATACATTCTTAGTTCATGCATTTTTGGCATTTATACAAAAAAATAAATTGAAAAAAATTCTTGCAATTTTATATAATATGGTATAATTTTTATTGGTTTCATATATATATTTGCATGTATACATTATATTAGATTTATAAATTACGTTATAACAAAAACAAAAATAATTAGATTAATTTTATGTAATTAGTTGATATGTGCAATGAAATTGCATAAAATACTTTATTAGTAATTTTATATGTGTTATTACTTTTGTGTAATTCAAAAATATTGATTATTATTCTGTAAATTAAACCTGGAATCTCTCTCTTCCTAAAATAACTTTCTGATTATTCTTTTAAGTTTAGGAAATATCTTATTAACCTAAACATCTCATCAACATTTAACACGATCATGATCATTCGTATTTACAAAACAAGTGAAAATGTGTGCACCTTATTTGAAGGATTGAGATTAAAGAACACCACAGTGTGTGTGTGTTGGCGTCCATGGCGCCCCCTGGTGTCGAGTGCCACCTCCCCCTGATTAAGCTAAGAAGCAATTAACAGCCACTAATTATTTCTAGTCTCTCGCCGGCCGCTTTTTAATCTCCCTCCATCGATCACATGACTCCCGAAATATTCCAATCACCGGGTCGGATCCCGCGTGACACGGCGTGCCTGCAAATTAAGTTCGTCTGCGAACACCCCACGACACCCCCTTCGAGAAGATTAAACGAAGGGATGGAGAGAAAAAGAAAAAAAAATTGCACCGAGAGTTACAAAAATGAAGTTTTTGGGTGGAAAAAAAAAGATGAAATAAAATAACGTTGAGTCTCTGAGAAAGTTGTCGCCGAAGTGGTTAATTATTTAATTTCTTCTCAGTGTCGCTTTACTTTTATTTCACTTTTATTCCTACCCCCTCGCTTTCTTTCTTCCCCTCTCCTCCGTCTTGCTATCCGGATCTTGGAGGGATTAGAAAGGGGGTCGTCTTCAATTTGCATTTGGGTTTTAATGATGAAGGAATTTTTTAGATTATGCCAGCACCTTTTGAGGTAATTTTAGATTTTTAAAGGAATTTTTGATGTTTATAAAACAAGGGTTTTCCTCCTCTCTCTTGATAAATTTCTTTACTCATGACTAAAATTTGAATTACATATCAGCTGTATCTGAGCTTCCTTCAAATATTGAAAATGAGGTAACAATAAATTCAATTTAAGTGACGAAATTTCAGCTATCTCTAATTGTAAAAGTATCCATTTTTTTTAACACTTTGAAGATAATATATTTGAATTCCTGTTTTCTGCTTTTAAACTTTATTTGTCTTTTATTTTATTAATTTAATTATTCATTTAATTATTAACTTATCAATTTTATATTTTTTTGTTACATTTTCTTTCTTTATTTTACCAAAAATATGGGGGAATAAGATATTGTGTGCCATGTACAGCATACCGTGTTCAATGTGTTAATATAGTAAACATCTTTCTCATTACATAGCACTTGCTCTATTTTTCTAATATGCTTTGTGTTTGAGCTTAACAAAAATAATTATACGCACATTTAAAAAAAGGTATAAATATATATACCAATTAAAGAAGTGTTTAAGATATAACATTATTTCAAATAATTTTGCTTAGTTTAGTTTTAAATTGTTTTTTGTATCCGAATATATTCTTGAGATTGCTTTTCTTATTTCGTTGTAAGTAAGGTATTAGCTTTTTTTAAACACCAACAAAGTAATTTTTATTTTAAAATTACCTTTTTATACTGGTGCTAACACTGATATTTATCTTTAGAATAGGGCCTTCATCCTGACGACAAAGTCAACGAAAGTGATACCTTACGTCTTAATCGTCTTTTTCTTTTTTTAAAAGGGATAAAATTTTAAAAATGTTTTTTTCTTTAAATAACTGATCACGGGTGTTGTTTTGAAGGAAGACAAATTATCCATTGTACATTTCTTTCAAAATAGGTACTCTTGCTTCCCCTGCCCCCTCGAAATTGATTACATTATACAGTCGGACCTCTACATAACGAAGTTGCTAATTCCCGAAAAAAAGTTTGTTATATGGAAAATTCGTTACATAGAGGTTCATCTTTCAATATACTTTATAAACCACATAAAACAAAATTTCAAATTCGTAAACACTATTAAAAAA
>BMAV01022008.1:34023-97908 GCA_019973955.1 Trichonephila inaurata madagascariensis
ATCCCCCCCCCCCCAATTTAAAGCATACAAGTAATTTTAAACACATTATTTTCGCACTAGAAATTGATGGTTGACTTTCAGAGGAATAGTTCAAGGACACGGGGACATGAGACAACTTCACTGAGGGTGAAAGGGAATATAGAAGATGTTTCTAGTGAACTGGACAATGGGGGTTAAAAGTTGCATGAATGAAACCCCCAGAATCCTATTGCTCTTGGCGAGTTAGGCACCAAAGTGCAAGATTTATGACCAGTTCAAGATTTAGGACCCCCATAACATGTGTTAAATGAAAGAATAACTTGAAATGTCCAGGAATACTTTAAAAATAGGGAGAAAAAAAAATTAATCATAAGAGAAAAAGTTCGTTAGATGGAAAATGTACTTCGCTATTGGGAGGTTATTTTACGAAGAAAATCGTGAAATGTTCTTGGTTCCAAGAAAAAGTTCGCTACATAGAAAAATTCGCAATATAGAGGTTCGTAATTTGGAGTTTCGACTGTACTTCAAAATCAATTCACAACCATTACTCGAAAAGATGTAAGGATATGATATTACCATTCATTCATTATGATCCTTCATATCATCTAGCCTCCTACAGTTGTTGGTGTGATATGGAAGCTTGGAGACGGTAGGCGACTCAGTCGTCATCGTCCCTTACTTGACCATAGTTCAAGACGCCCGTCACCAATTTTCTCGCGTTGCTTTTTTGTGCGACGTTAATAAATACTCACTCACTAAACTCCAGTGAGTGATGTAAATAAGCAATCAAGCCAATTCTTCACTTTATATTTAATGCTGCATTCAAACTTCTGTCTTTTGCTTTTTTAAAACAGCAAGATAACTTGTTTTACGAATTCTTCATACAAAAAAATATTACTTATATTAACATCAGTTAAACTTATCCTTACAGCTGAGCTTAAAACTGCAAAACTTATTTGCATAAACTTCATAAAACGTTTGAAATCTACAGGGATATTTCTAAATCTCTGCCATTATTTCTTTTTTATGGCATTCTCAGTTATTTCTAATTTCTATAACTAGGGTACTTCATAAAAGTTTTTTTTAAAAAATTCTCACGAATAAGGCAACTGGAATAAAGCATAACTTGCACATGTTTCTGTACATTTTTAGAATATTTCTTTGAAACAGAGCTGTTCTTTCAAATGGTCTTAAATTTAAAAAAAAAAAAAAAAAATCTTAAATAGCCCAAGTTTTTTTTCTTCTTTTTTTGTATCATTATAAGGTAAATTTAATAAAAGTGCTTGTAAGTTTACTTAATGCTTAGCATACTAATATATGTTAACCAAAACATTTTGTATATTGTTAAAATTATTTTAATGTTTGCACAAATATAGCAGAAAAGTTACGTGTATTTACTTTGTCTAATTTTGATTTTTTTTTTGAATTAGTACTATTATAGCATTTCAAATAATAAAAATTTGCTTTTCAATTCTTAAAAATATTAATAATTTATGCAAAAAAGATATAAGAATCTTTATTTATATATTAAAATTATATACATATATATTTTCATATTTGTAAAATAGTAAGAGCAAGTTTTAAATAATTTTTAAATTTTGACAAATACCATAACAAAAAAAAATTCAAAATTATGAAATGTTACAATTTAAAGGAATTTCTTAGGTGAGTGGGTTACGCTGTTAGATTTATTAAAAGTGTTTTTGCATTACGTCATTTCTCTGAGTATAATTTAGGAAATGAAAGTAATATAGCTTAAAAGTTCATTAATCACTGGAAAAAAGCTAACACATTTACCTTTTAATTGAAAAGTAATATATATATATATTTGAAAAAAGAGGAAAAAGAGAAAATGATTGTTACGATTTTCTTTTTTGGAGAAGAAGGAAGTTGATATTATATATTTAACTAGAAATTAAACTAGATTTAACTAGTCATAGAAATTTTTATGGTTATATATGCTGCGGACCGTAAGACGTATCCTAAATTTATAGAATGAATTTAGAACAAAATATTTTACTGAGGCATAACAGTACCTTAAAAATAACAAAACAAAAAAATTGTTTCATTTTTTATAGTTTATACATGTGGAAAGTTTGCCCCAAAATTTCAGATCTGGAAAACAAATATCTTACAAAATAATTGAAGTTTTCTGAGACTAGATTTTAGTTTCGGTTTCATTTGAAAACATTTTTGCATTTCTAAATTGAATTAATTAAAAATATTTTTGAACGCAATTCATTTTTTTGCGTTTTTCCAGATTTAGCAATAAAGCTAATTATTAAAATTCAACAAGGGAACATATTTTGAATTCCATACTAACATTTGTTTCCTATAATCTAAAAAACATACAAATCACTAAAATAATAATTTTTTAAAAAAAACTTCAAAATTGTTTAATTTTTTAAAATTGTGAAATAATGGCTTGTCAAACTGACTTTTTAAATTTCAGAATCAGTTTTGTAATAAAGCCTGAATATAAAATGTAAATTATTTTTACTGTTACTGTCTCTAAAAAATATTTTTAAAAAAAAAGAGTACTGTGTAGAGCCTTAAATTTAGTAAATTAACTTCGCTTCATAAGACACTCCAATTCTAAGTACATTTTTCAGTATTTAAAGATGACTTATGGTCTGAAAAATACAGTAAATATAAATATATAAATAGTTTGATAATAATTTGGCAGTCACTGTGACAATGATTTCAGTGGGAATATCAATATTTTCTTTTGAAAGCACAAAATAGCCCTGTATAAGTGATACGCATTATGACTTTTAGATCAATACATGTTATTTATATATATATGCTATCTCAACTGAAACAAGTTGAAACTATAAACATGTTTTGCCTTTCGCAGCATAGATCTCTAATTCAATTCTTGCTAAGTTGAAATTTTATTGTTCCAGAAGAAAAATCTAAAAGAAAAACATCAACAAAATCAATTACTCAGATAAAGGTTTATTTGTCTCCAGTTTAAGTGCATTGACAGAATGAAATGAGTCTTGTGACATCATTGCGATTCATCTCCAATCATCATCTCGAATGGCCATTGACCTAGGACAAGCTTCTCTGCAAGTCGAACAAAGTGACATGTATGTTCTGAGTGATTTAGTATATTCCGTGAGAAATCTGATACGTTTCACAGATGGGTTTAGGTGATACTGCTGAGAGGTGCAAATGAAGATAAAAATGCGAGTCATTTGAATTAATCACAGATTAGGAAGTCAAATAAATTCTAAATTTTTATATAGGTTTATTACAAATGCTATATGCCTATGTGTATTCATTTGTTTTGTTAGTTTATATTATACTTTCACAAACTGAAAATGGACTATTTTCACAGAAAAATCGATATCTTCGTTTCAATCAGCCTTCGAACAGCATAAAAAATAAAAAATTGTTACCATAAAGATGTCTTTTGAAAATTCTCTTGCTCATATTGTAGTAGTATTTTGATTAAATAACTAATAAATTGTACATGTATTATACATTATTAAACCTATTTTATATACAACAGTTTTATGTTTTTAAAAAGGTATAAAAATATTTTGAGGTAGAAATATTTTTATTTTTATCCTTGTTTATTTATTAGTTATTTATTTGAGAGTATGAAATTTATTTAATGTGGCTTGCATAAATTTCTCAAACCATTAACAACTAATGAGATTGAATCAATTCGTTTTTCTTACACCCTTTTTTTAAAACTTGCTGTTAATGCTACTTATACATTCAAGAAACATAGAATAAAAATTGCGCTTATAGTAAAAAGAAGAGGTTCTGTAAGTTATATTTTAAAAGTCTATTTCTTTTTTATTCAATTATTCATTCCCATTATTTTTTCCCTGTATTATTTATACTTCATTAACGTGTTATTCTGAATTTGCATTCATGCTTTTCATTTAAATTGTATTTAAAAAATTGAATTATGTGATGAAAGTTCTCATTTCAAAAATATCTATTTGATCAGAATTTCTTCCCGATTTTGAATTTTTCAAAAAGAGTAGAATTATATTAAAATAAAATACTCTATAGTATACCTTATAACTTTAATTGGTCACGACACCGAAATTGTCTATGGATTATATATATTATATTTACTGTGTGTGTTTTCAAAAAAATATTTCCGAATTAATGATAAAAGTAGTAAAAAAAATTGAAACGCTACTTTAAATATTTCAAATAGTATAATAATTACTATGACAACACTAAACATTAGAATTCCTATATAAATATAGATAAAAACATAATTATATATACTAAAATCAAACTATCTGAAATAAATTTTTAAGTAACGAAATCATATTTTTTACACTAATACATAAATTTGTCGATTTATTGAAATAATTTATCATTACTTTTATTAATTTTCACTGTAAGATGTTATAAATATTTAATTTCTACTTAATTAGAATTAAAAGTAGTAGAAAAATTATTCATAAACCATTAAATTCATTAAAAATTTTTGAAAAAATATGTAGACTGTTATTATTATAAAAATCTTAGCAGAAGTTATGCTTATGCCTTCTACACACACATACGAACATAGAAAGAGAGAGAGAGAGTTGTAAGTAAATTAAACATTAAACCTCATTGCAATAAGTTGTCCAGATGAATCATAGCTGGTATAATAAACAAAAAATAGCTTAAATTTTGAATTAATATTAAGACATACGAATATTTTTGTTTGGATATTTTATGTTTATTATATTTTGCAAGTATTTAAAACATTTTAAAAGTAAGGAAGGAGATTATTAAGGTGGATCACTTGATTTACTTGATATTGTAAAATGTAGAGACTAACAGCTGAGAATAAGAACTTCATTTTGACACGAATCATGAAAAGCATAAAAATCAATGTCAACAACTAAAAAAATGATAAGTTGTTTCGTAGGGATACTTTTGTAATTTAACAGCTATTCATGTTTAAAAATCGAAACTTACACTATAATGCTAATAATTATCAAAGAAGCTTGTGTAAAATGGATTAAATTTAAAGAAAGTAAACTTTTGTTTTAAAAATCAAACTGACACTAAATGCAATTTACTGAACATTTTTTTTTTTTTAAGTTTCAGTAAAATATTAGTAATTTCTATCCAGTCTTGTTATGACTAAGGTCGCGGTAGCTTAGTGGGCAAAGTGGCTGGCATGTGATGAGTTCGAGTCTGGTACCGCTGAAAAACCACCGTGCAGAGGGGGCCGAAGCACGTTAAATATGTCGAGAATAAAACGTCCTCCCTTTGGTGTGATGTGGAAGTTAGGAGAGGGAAGTTCCAGCTCCGATATCGTCCTCGTCACTTGATCATGGTTAAAAATGACGAGGACCGTTGCCAATTGCCCTCTTGCAGCTTTATAGTGTGACGTCAATATAACTCTCGCTCACTCACTCAATTGTTACGACCAAGCTACTAATTGATTATGAATATTCATGGATCAATACATGATTTCAAAATATACCTTATTAACTTAAAATATCCGCTTACAGTATTTATTTATTTACCTGAAAGGGTGTAAATCCCTAGAAACGTTTATTTCACTATTATTTTAAGAATATAATGTTAAAAAAAAATCCTAAGTGTTAGTGTTTTCTTATTTAAAGCATAATTTATATTGTGAAAGGAAGTTCAATTCATTTTTTTATAATCCTTTTTTTCAACTGATTTTTGGAACTACTTACTATTTGATAATAATTTCTGTGAATTTCAGAATTTAAGTGTTCGATTACAGATAATTTTCCCAATTTTATTTGAAGTATGCTTGAAGGAAACGTAAACATATTTTGTAATATGTGTGTGATGATTACTGGAACGAAGAGTTAAATGAACTATATAAATTAGCACCTGTAAATAACATTCACGGTAATCATTATTTATTTTAACAGCCTATATTTTTCACATCAGCTAGTTTATTGTTTTTCAACCATTACATATGCCCTTTTGGTTACTAAAGTAGCAGTTTCTTCGTTTCCTTCTGTAAACAACAAGAAAACTTTTTTTCTCCTTTTCCTCTTGCTACACTATTTGTTGATTCTAAGAATTATTTGATGACTTTTGAAAGTAAATATTGTTTCCTCTGATTTTATAAAATGTAATTTGGCTATTTTACATTAATTGGTGATTACCTAGTTGCACTGCATAAATTTTTCTTCGAATTCCAAAAGTTTTAGACTGTTTTCTTTATCATACACAAATACGTTTAACGCTCCATTAATTCTGTAATTTGTATATTGTTAACTTTGAAAACGAGAAAAAGAAAACAAACTGTTATAGTGTTTGAAGAAATAGTAGAAAACCATAATGGGGTTAAATATTAAATTAGATTTTTAAAAACATTTATAATTAAATAAAAACATGTTAAAATAGTTATGTGTGTATGTATATATATATTTCCTTCAAGGTATGGTTTTCTTACTACCTCTGTACTTTTCGGTTTTGATTGATAAATGTTCATCTCTCATTCGTAGAGAATTTAGACTATATATATACATTTCTTATAATAAATAATCAGTACCGCGCTAAAATGGTCATTTTTATCGATAAAGTAAGGTAAAAAAAATCTCAATCAGAAGAAAAATTTTCATATTTTTCAGTTATAAATTACTAAAAAAATATATATTTATTATTTTATTGGAAATACGTTTATATAATTATATATATTCAATTCCAAAAATTTTTAAATGAGCCCATGATAAAGAGGTGATTAAAAAATAAAATAAAAATAATTCATTTTTTTTTTTTTTTTTCTATTTTGGAAAAGTTATTTGGTAAAAGAAATAATATTTGTCTAGAAAAAAATTGTTCAACTTGAAAAAGCTATGTTTATTTAAAAATAACTCAAATTAAATTTATTTGTACAACTTGCAGCATTTTATGATGCTAAAATACAAAAAATTTTAAAGGCAAATGTTTTTAATTAATTCTTCATTCTTAGCTGTGTTTTGATGAAATATAATTATTAAATTTGTATCTATTTTTATAGATGTTTAATCTATTGAAAACTACTTCTCAAATAAATATTTAAAAAAATGACCCATGCATACGTAACTTAAATTTCCCAAATTTAATAATATTTAGGACCGTGTTTCTTTAATTTCACAATGCTTAGTCATGTCTATCAATAATTTATTTCAGATTTATTATTTATCTTAACATCACACGTAATATTAACATGACTATATATATATATATAATATTATCTTTTCTAGTTCATTTGTTTCTGACAGATAGGAAAGGTAAATTAACGAACTCTTCCTTCTTCTAAGATACACAATTCAGTATATATAAATGATAATGTGTGTGTTTAAGAGAAATATTATGAATTTTGTATGAATTGTGCTTTCTCTATCAAATACTACGGAGAGTTATTTTTAATTGAGAAATCTTAGTCTCTATAAGTCATGTAAACATATTAGCATTTTATCCTGCCTCTTCCTCCTTCTAATTTTTTGGATACTCTTATTTTAAAAAAATTTAGAATAATAATTTTATTACATGTTTATGATATAACTATATAATATAGTTATATGAAAAAGATTCTAAAATATTAAGAAAATCAGTCGGACCTCCATATAACGATGTCGCTAAATTCTGAAAAAGAAGTTCATTATATAGAGGCTCATTTTTCAATTTTCTTTAAAAAACCACATGAAACAAATTTTAAATTCATAAACACTATATATATATATGTATATTAAAAAAAGTAATTATTAACCTTTTTGTAAATTAATATATATTTACTTTATACATCTTTCCTATTAAAAAAAAAGAAAGAAAATCTTCTTGAAGAAAGTTTCAAGAAAACTTCTTCAAGAAAAGTTTCTTGAAGCCTTTATCTACTTCCTGAATAATTAAATTTTTTTATTTGATGGTCAAGCACTTAAGTTTTGACATTTTCGAGCAACAAGAAACTAAGTTACCAACATGAGTGATCAATACTACAAATGAACGGAGACTAGTTAAAGGGCACGAAACTCCTCAGAAGGATATCGAAGATGTTCTCAGTGAATTAGACGATGGGGATTAAAGGTTGCATTTCTTGGATGAAATGCTCAGAATTCTTTTGCTCTCGGCGAGTTAGACACTTAATAAAACCAGTTGAAGATTTATGACCACCATAAAATGTGTTAAAAGAGAGAATACCTCGAAATGTCCAGAAATACTTCAAAAATTGGGAGAAAAAAATTGAATCAAAAGAGAAAAAGTTCGTTATATAGAAAATGCACTTCGCTATTGGGAGGGTATTTTACGAAGAAAATCGTGAAATGTTCTTGATTCCAGGAAAAAGTTCGCTATATAGAAAAATTCGCAATATGGAGGTTTGACTGAATTAAGAATATTTTTAAAATGAAATACAATGAGAAATAAGATGTAATATAAAAAAAAAGTCTTAACATATAATCTAGATTCATTTTTTCAATGATTTTATTTTAAAACTGCAATACTTCCCTACATGAAGCCTTAATTCATTTGATGTTTTCAGGTAATATATATCTAACCGAAACTGTTATTTATCTTCAATCTAGTCATATGCTTTATTTCTTTGGGGTGTTTAGTTAGAAAGCATATAAAGGAAAACTATAAATTGCATTTATCTCTTTTCTATTTTCGCTACTGTATATTTGAAGAAAAATTCTTTTTTCGAAATTCATCAATTAGTGAAAAAATTATTTTCCTGGATAATTATTCCATAAGATTACTCATATTTATTTTATGCAGTATTATACAATGGTTTAATTATAAACCAGTTAATTACACATGATGCCCAAATTTTCTCATTTTCATCAAAACAATATAGCAAGCACTGCACGTTTCAAAATCTGAAGAATTTTTTGCATATCTATATCTGTTTTTTAAATCTAAATTATAACTGCATAACATTACTTAAGTATATGAATGTAGTAATGATAGTAATATTTAATTTTAGTGTAGATGTGGGGAAGAGATAAATCACATTTCATGATAACACTGATAGTTTTTGATGAAAACAAATCATAACTATCCTCCTGTCTTAAAACTCGTAATTTGTGTTTTCCTTTGTTTTTAAATATATATTTTTGCAAATTAAATTCGGTATAATATTGTGCACTTTTTGAAAAATTTATTAAAAGTTACTATTGTGTCATATTTTTATTTCAAGACTGATTCTTATTTTAAATACCATTTAAGCTCTATCTGCATCAGAAATTTATAATTTTAAGCTGATTCCCTTCTAAATCATTTGCATGACAGAAAAATCTAAAATTTTGAAGAAATAGAGTTTTTAAGTACCCCAACGAAAACACAAACATACTTCTTTAACACAATAAAAACAGAACGTAATATTTGAAGAAAACCATCTCCTCTGAAAATCGGGTGTTAGTTGATCACCCCCTCAGAAGTTCTTCCTAGTGTTGGCATGAGCGAACGATTTATTTCCAGGACATGTTATTTTTTTTTCTTTCTCTCCCACATTATCATACTAATTACTTGCCAGCTTGGTTGGGGATTAAACCCTCCCGGGAAAACGAAAAGACTCCGGAATGAAATACTTTATTAATAACCGCAAAACTTAGTGGCGCGACGATTGTTGTGGACTTCTTTTGCTGCACCCCCTCGAACACCCCTGCTCCCTCCACTTTTTGTTTTTCAAATCAACCCTTCTCTACTCCTCTCTGCTCTTTAAGGTGAGAGGTTTTTGCTTCGATAAACTTTTCACACCTTCTTAGACTCAGGGGGCAAATGGGGGAAGTGCAACCCCCCTTAAATCTATCTGTCACGTGACCATTCAAGCGATGGTTATTATTTACATATTTTTTTTCTCACTCTCTCTTACGTGATTTTCATTACGCATGCTCTAAAATAACTATTGTGTCAGTGGTGACATTCGATTTTTTCCCCCTTCAAAGACGCCATCTTGCCCTGAAGGTTGATTTGTGATTTTTGCTTGGGTGAGACTCATTTAAACAAGTAATTGGAACTTGATGATTACTTTCTTAACGTTCAAATTAATACATTTTCATAAGACGTTACGTCATTTAGACCAATTTCTGTTTGTTTGTCTTGAACGTAAATTGCAATCGCTTATTAATGCTTTCTAATATAGATAAATATTAAAACTCTATTGCTATACTTTTTATTTTTAAAAAAAAATTACAAAAATATAGTTTTCTTAAATACAATTTCTTTCTTGAAAAAAATCGAATACATTACATTATAATAGTTTAAATAATACTTGAAGCTTAATAATGGGCCATATTTTGTTATAATACCTAAATCCTTAATTCCATTGGTCAATTAGACAATTATATTTTTATTTACTTCAATAATTTAGTTTATATTTTATACATTTTGGTTTATTTCCTTAGACGATAGAGAAGACATGTACACAGCACAAAGAACATTACATAACTGATTCAACAAGTTAAAAAAAGTGTAACTCTTAGATGACTTGCAGCGCCATCTATTCATTTCACATTTAATTTACAACATGTTTTGATTTCGCTTTACTCTTTTTTTGAAAAATCCTTGGCTTCAGTTTTTTTCTGAAAAGTATCGTGTTTAAATATTGTCAGCCTACCACTTCTGCGAATATATTTATATCACTTACTATTAAATATAAATTACAATTAATATAAACTTCACAATTTTTTTTTCATTTCCTGTTTTTAAGTATAGAAAAAATATTGTATTATTCGATTGTTAGACCAATAGCTATATAATTTTCAAAGTATACTCGTTGACTTCCCAGATTCGATTCTTTTTAATTAACAAAAGAATAAAGAGAAAAATGTTTTGATAGAACAGTTACAGTCCTATACAAAATCAAATCGAAAACTTCGTAATGTGTAAAATACCTTACTTCCTTCTATGAATCTTGTTTAATTTTCTTTTAATTTTGTTCAATTAAAGATCTCAAATTTTGGGAAATATTATTTTGCTCGATTATATACTCGTATGATGCATTTATCTAATAATAATAATATTTAATATAAATTCGTAGTTTTTACATTAACAAATTAAATTGGAAACCCATTTGGTATAAAAATGTTGAACACAAACTTTAGAACGTAATTTATGTAGAAAATAGTGGGTTTATTCAAAGAGAAATGCTTTACATACTAAAACATGTTGCTTTCTACATGATATTGAACGCTTAGTATAATATTGTTGCCTAGACTGTTTTTTTTCTATGAAAGGTATCCGAAATTTGAAATTTATTTATCAAAACTATATGAAGACTGTCTTGATATATTTTATGTAATTTCTTTTATTTCTACAGATAACTTTAAAAAAAATCACATTCGAAGGAAATTTTCAACTTTATCGACGTTTCGTTTGCTAATATCATCATACCTTCCAAATCCATGATTGATATTGATGTAGTTTGAAATTTTTAAGTGCAATAGCAGCAATTATTTGGGAGTGTTTTAAATTATTTAAAACTGTGCCTTAGCGAGAAAAGTTACTTACTATTACGAGCTAAACGCAATTCGGCAAACATTTTGAATTCTTAATCTCACTCTAAATTGATGTTTTTACTCATGAATTCGAATAAAGGAAGAAAAAAATAACGTTATTTAATTATTTTTTTAAGAAATAAATATGTTTTTGGTCGGAAAAATTATTTTCTTTTGCATTATTGATTAATTCTTGACAAGTCGAGAAAGAAAGGAAAAACAAAATTCAACGTGTCTTGAACCATAGAGACTGATTTTTTTCAATTGGTGCAAATAGTTTTAATTCTAAAATGGTTATTTAAAAGTAGCAGCACGGACATGCAACTCAGGAAATATGAGTATATGTTTCATGTGCATTTTAATAACATTAACAATAATGTTAATAGCTCTCCTTTGCCAAACATCCAAAAAAATGCATATCAATTTCAAAAGGTTTTGTAGAAAGGTACATTATTACTCAACCATTAGACATTCATTTAATTTTTTCTTAGAAGAAGATCCAACCAAAACCTTTTTTTAGTCTGTTTATCCGACATTGTGACCGATAAATTTCCTCTCAGCATACAAGGAAGTGAAGAAAGAAAAGCCCTGTATCAAATATCGCCAATCCCATCGCATACGAACCCCCTAGGCGCCCATCTGCAATTAAGTCTTTTACATTTGTCAAGATACAACACCGAGAAACTTAATTTTAAGGGCTATTACACTCACAGAAGAGAATCGGCGTGCGCCAAGCCGCGGTGGGGGCCCGCGGGCGACAATGAAACCACGCCTTTAGGCTGAGGGTGGTCTATTTCAGATACTCTTTTCTTTTTAATGGGTTACTCCGCCTTTTTTCTACGCCGCACTTCGGTACTGATTTTTCACTTTTGAACGGCCTACTTGACAAGTCGAAGTTATTAAAAGAAGGGGGATCATTATTACAAGCTGTGGAATATAAACCCGTTCAAGACGTGACATTATTTTGGTAACTATACTAAGTTCGTGTTCTAAAAAAATAAAGACTATCTTCTGCTTGTCATCCCGAGTTACACATTATCATTTAGACGATTTTTGAAGGGAAGGAGGAAAGGAAGGTTAATGAATTAAGAACATCCATCTATTTTAGTGAGACATTCGATCATATCTGGACTAAATGAATTTCCTTGTTGGCCATTATTAAGCACAGGGGAAGCTGTCGGGGTAAAGCAAATCTCGATACAAGCTCACATATAAAAAAAGATGAGTAATGATCAATTTTGACAAATTTAAAGGATTATTAGTAATCAATGGATTGATTAGGAGGAGGGCCGCACAAAATACTTCAGATATTAAAAGTTGAAAAAATTTTCCTTCATAAATAAAACTCAAACAAGATTTGATGGATCGCTTCCAAAAAGTGTCTATTTAATTAAACGTTGTAAAATAATGTTCCGAATATCAATTAGTATCTTTTCGGATCATCTTCGCTTTGTGAGAACGTCGCCTACAGGAATGAAGCCTGAAAAAAAAGCGATAAAAATATTTTAATGTCAGTATGTCGGTGATGAACTAAAGATAGATTAGGTATTATTAAGATGAAAATTCATTACGATCGCCCATTTTGTTTATTTTTATTGATGGGGTAAGGTTTATTCAAAGATGATTATTCTGACTACAAACTAAGAATATCTGAATATAAATTTAGATTTGAGTAATGATGGATGATTCATATTCTACAGTGAAATTAAAATGCTTCTTAAGTTCTTGTGTTTCAAAATATAGATTAAACGAATCATTAATAAGATAGGTGGTATGATAATAATATCCTAATTTACAATAAAATAATGGTTCAATAGTTTTACCAGAAAAATATAAAATAACTGTATTTGAAAGTGCTTTGCCGTGAAATTTTTTAAATAGTTCGTTGTTTATTTGCGGTACTTCAGTTAGTTTGCTTTCATTCAGTTCTGGAATTCGTGTTATTTTAAAAGAATTATGTATGTAAATATTCTAAGATTTGAAGTGAAATGCCTTCGAATTTTAATATACAATTCTGTTCTCAGATGTAGATTCTCAGAATAGGAAAGATGAATCTAGAATTTTACTTGATGAGAGCAAAAATACTCTTTCTCTTGTACATTATTGTACAAAAATTTAATCCACGTTTTCCCCTCTTGTTCTACTGTAGTAGATATAAAACACTACGAGGCTTAGAGGGAGAAAAACATGCCAAAGGGAACTTAGTTTCGATGTATAGCCTCCCCTTGGTTGCGTAGCCCAGTCTGCACATACTCAGCACCAGATATTATACAAGAGTAAGAGTTCGTTAGGTAAAAGTTCCCGTTCCAAAATGAATATCTGTCTCAGTTGTCTGTAGTTCTCTGGGGGATATGATAGTGTCATTAGGCCGTTTTATTAAAGCCTCTCCCATGTTATCAATTGAGTTTGAATCAAGGCAGCATGCTGCCCAATTCATTCTACGGATATTTTCACTTTCTAGAAGTTTCTAAATAGCATGAAACCTCTGTGACTGTGCAATAACATTCATATAAACAAGGTCTGAACTAATAGCACCTTGTGATAAACACGTGGAAGAGGATAACATCATCGCAGTAATGATTTCCCTCACAAGCTCCCCACCTAACTTAACTTTCTGCTTTCCATACGCTAGAGGGATGTGTGAAAGTAAACTCCTACCTCACTTCATGTCAACTGAAGTTGAGAATCAAATTGAAACGAATCTCATGAGTAAATAGGACGTGAATCCATTGATGACACATTTAATCTTCGTGTTTATTACACCACTATAAATGTTCTGCAACGTTCAGAGGGGTGAAAGAATACTCCACCTTTATGGAGGCATCTGGCGACAATAAACCGAGACATCTGTCGTCCGGTCGCTATATGCAACTGCAATTCAATGTTATAAAAGTCTGGTTTCGGTATCTTTTCGCCTGCACGAAGATATTAAGTTATCACTTGTCTTTGATTTCCTTCGCCGGCCAACCAATTTTACTGTTTTACAATCTCTTGAAAAGCTTTCCAAGCTCGTGGTATAGCACTTTAGTTAATTCCAAGCTCTTGGCCAAACCTTATGAAACTACTTTACACCACAAATGTGTAAAGGCATTTTGAATAGACCATATATTGCAAACACCAACTAGCTTCCACTTGCAGCCAAAGTCTGGAAAAGCGCCTTTCTTTCTTGTTTTTCATCTGCTTTACATTGAACGAGCTGATTCCACGTGTTTTGCGTACTTTGATGTCAATTATGACGTCATTCTCTTGATATCTGTATACGCATATTTTTTCTACTGATATAATTTGTCCCTGCATTGATCGCAAAAAGCGTTTTGCATAATTGTATTGCTGTATACTGAAAAATATCTTAGTTGCTTAGATCTTGCACATTTGTATAGTAGTTGCTGGTGAGGTAAGGCGTAGCTTCAAGGTATATCGTGTCCTGACATTGAATTCGTTTTTCAACTCGTAAATTAAGCATTTGTTGCAACCCTTATTCATATCTCTCACTGCTATAAATTGATAATTATTTTCCTTACTTCGAGTCACTTTTGATTATTCCATTCATGCTAAGAGTCTACACCAGAGGTTCCCAAACACCCCTTGCCATGTTTTCCGTCTTTTGGTAGACCTCTGCTTACCTAATATATAATTTTTGCACATTGAACTTAAATGTCTTCTTGTGATAGTTGTTACAAAGCTACTTACTTTAAAAGATTAAAATTTGTAACCGCAGTGAAATATAGTGTTTGAAATTTAAGAAAAACATGTTAATTAATTTTAAATTTCAATTTAATAATATATAAAATAATTGAGCAACAAATAAAAATACTTTTAATAGAGGGATGAATCTGGCGCTTCACAATGACAAATTTTCAACATTTGGAAACTATCTTGTCGAGTTTAACTTAAAATGTCTTCGGTTAGTAGTGTCCAGTCTTTTTTTTTGTTTTTGTTTTTTTTGTCTACCATATTTAAAGCATTCCAAATCTAGATTCAGAATCCGAATAGAAGGCATTTAAATGAACATAAGTTAAAAAACATTATCCTGGCAGATAGTCTGTGACAAAATGAGAAACTGGGGAAATCCGCTAAGTCCAATATTATATTCATTTAGCTTAATTCTGGCGAGAAGTGCTGAAATGATGGTCCTTGTTTTAATGAAATATATATGCTGTTCTCTTGTAACTGTGCAAATTAACCTCATTAAATTTAGTAAATAAATCAGTTAAATAAATAAAATCTGGTTTCTCCCTGATTGCATTTTCTTTTAAAATTAAATTCACGATATGGTTTAATGAGAGTCTCTATCGTAGACCCCCATTTACACCTCAAGGACCTCTAAATTGTTTTTTTCACCGACGTGGACCCCTCGCAAGTCGTCATAGACTCCTGGGGGTCTATATAGACCACTTTGGGAATCACTGGTCTACACCATAGTTTGTTTAAATGAAATGCACTGTTTGACTCTTAACGTAATTCATGTAAATATTTGGTTTCTCAGACTGTAGACTAGTTTCAGTTAATCAAAAATCAATCTCGGGTCTTGATAAATTAAGATGAATACTAGTAATATATAACATTTTATATTCATAAAAAGTTTATATAAATAAAATATAGATAACTTTTATTTTTGAATTTATAATTTATTGGATTGTTCGGAAAGTAATTTTGTCTTTTCCCGACAGAGGAATTAATTGTATTTTTTTGTAACCCGACTTCCCATTGAAGACCGAAAAATAATTATATGTTTTGAGCGCTGATATTTGTTGGTTTGTGAAAGTTTGCTTGTGAAAAAGTCCAATTGATTCTACTCAGTAGTTTTTGGTTGGTGCCCTTTCAAATATGGAGAGTGAAAAGTAGCATCTTCGGAATATTTTTCTTTTTTACTATCGGAAAAAGGCAAAAATGCTGTTCAAGCAAGAAAAAAATTAGCCGATGTGTATGGAGAAGATGTATTGAGAGTACCCAGTTCCAAAACTGATTCGTAAAATTTTGGTCCGGCAATTTTGATGTTGAAGATGCATCACATTCTAGAAAGTCATTTGAAGCTGATAAAGATACAATAAAATCATTATATGACGCAAACCGGTGAATAATAACTTGTGAGATCACTGAAAGGTTGAATTCAACTCTTCATGACCACTTGAAAGGCTTCAGTTTAACATCAAAGCTCGACATATGGGCTCCTTTTTTTTTATGTTCTCACGAAAAGAAATTTGTGACGTTTGCTTCTTAAACGTCAAGAAAACGATCCATTTTGATGCACATCATCACCTGGGAAGAGAAATGGGTTGTCTATAACAATGTCAAACGCAAGAGATTATGGAGTAAAAAAAGATGAATCGGCTCAAAGTATTTTGAAAGCCAATATTCATCAATGAAAGGTGATGCTATTTGTTAGGTGGAATCATCATCAAAGGAATCGTTTTTTTTTTAACTCATGCAAGTTTCTTAACTTGCCAAAAGCTTTTTCAGCTTGGATGGGGTATATTGCCCCACTCACCATATTTTCCAGATCTGACACCTTCTGATTATTATTTGTTCCGGTTTCTACACAATTTTTAGACGGTAAAATCTTTCATTCAAATGAGGTCAAAAATCACCTGGATCAGTTTTTTGCTGAAGAAGAACAAAAATTTTATGATCGTGGAATCATGCTACAGCCAGAAAGACGGCAAATGGTATTGGGTGAGAATGGACAGTATATAATTTAATAAAATATTTATTCCGCATACGAAAATTGTCTTTCATTTTCACACACAAAAGAAATGAAATTACTTTCTGAACAACCCAATATTAATTTTATAAATAAACTCTCCAAACTCAATTCACATTTTTTCCTAATTGATCATTGTTCATGGTATATGATTACTTGAAAAACAATTCCATAAGACAACAGTCAATTTTAACAGTTCATTGATTTTCTTAACTCTTATATAGAATTTAACACTAGTGAAAAGGTTTAAAAAATTCTCCTTATTTATTGACTTATTCTCACATCAAAATTTTAAAATATGATATTTATTTTATTTCTAATACTCTTCATTACAATATCATCTCACAAAACAGGTGAAGAAATGGAATCTCACTTATAAAACATGAATAGTAAACCTGCAATAAAATTAAAACTTGAGTAAATATCAAATATACTGTAAATAATTTAAAGCAATACAAAAAAAATAAATACTCTGAACCCTCTTATTATTATTTTCGCTGTTAGTATTTTGATTTTCTTAGAGAGTTATGTGTTTTCATAAATCATTCATTTCTTTAGTATACTTTTCTTTCATTTCTGGAAATGTACCATTTTTTACAGAAACAATGGAATTTTATTCCTTTGAATGAGTGTTATTGGTTATTCACCCTTTCACTACACCAAGATATTTCTTCTTTATTTCAGAATGTAATGAGAGAAAATTACCGATTTCAAAGAAAATTATTTATTCTTACGTATCACGCAACTTTTCGATTCGTTTTAACATAATAGAAACTTATTGTTTAGAAAATAAATAATTCAAGTATGAATAAAAAATTATCACTTTTTTCCCATTTTTTTTTATTAGAAATGGTTGATTTACAACTAACTTCATAAAAGATCCAGAAATCTGAGTAAAAATTTAATAATAAAAAATTTGCTTCGGCTTATTTTTATATAGGAATATTAGAAGGAATTAATTTATATATATATATATATATATAGTTCAATTAAAATATAGTTGTTGTGATTTTTATATCCAATTTACAAGTTAACCAGAGTTCCTGTATAGTGTTGTTAGAGTTATTTAATGGTAATAAATGACTTAAAATGCAATTTAAAGTTTTAAAACTTTCTCGAAAAACTTTGAGAAACATCTTAGACACGAGTTAATCAGAAATAACTGTTTCTTTAACGAATTTTTGAAAATAGAGAGAAAAAAAGTTCATATTTACATATTCATTTTACGAATAATTTTTAATGAATATATGCTTTCTTTAGGATATATAATTATTGAAGTAAAAATCTAAAAAATATATATTCTTTTAAAATCCCTATTAATTTGAATAGTATAAAGAGGAATAACTGCTTAAAAAACAAAGAATGAAGTAATGATTCAATTCTTTCCATAGTCTTCACCTCTTACCATGCAAAAATTAAGAAAATAATTCAAAGAAAATTAAGGTGACAGCGAAGTAATGCCTGTAATGTAATGAGAAATACGAAGGAAAAATTGGGAAATTAAGATGTTGAAACCCTCATCTTTTCGCGATGACAGATATAATGTCAATTTTAATCATAATAAAAGTAAATTAATTATTCTCTTTCAGAATTCCTAAGCCCAAACAGTTCTAATACGATTATTCGAACGACTTTGTAGCGTGCAAATTGCACCAGGAGAAAGAAGAAAAGCTTTCCTTAAAATTAGGAAACATAACGGTTCCGAACACAGTTACAGTTATCGTTTAAGCCTAAAACATATGGATAAAAAAAAGGGGGAAATTCTCCCCACTTTCTACAATCTCTAGGGTAAAAGCCAATTTCATTTCAGCCCCACACGAACTTTGTGGAATACGCGTTCTGAGTAAAACTAATTTTAGTCCGTCATGATCTGTTTTTGCGGAATGCGGTGATTTCGTTCAGCTTATTGGCGAAATGTTTCTTCTTTAAAGTTTCCGTGTAAAGTGTAACTCAAAGTATGATGGCTGCGATCACTCGTATAGAGGAAAAGGGTTCCTTCCCCGTTATAATATGCAAAAGTTAAAATGGAAAAGAAGCAAGAGAAAAGAATAATAAAAGAATAAAGGGAAAAAAAAAAGGACTTCAATAAGGTAGCCCGTTACAATGATTCCAACACGCAAAAGCCAGTCAAATAGCACCCGGCGCTTGCCAAGGGAGAAAAGAATCGTTTGCTCGATTGGCGGAATAAAATTCCGAGTCGGGAGTTTATTTTTTAATGCTTTTCTACAAATGGAAATGGCATCGGGTTAGTAAATAGGCGGGCTCTATTCCAAAACAAATAAAATGAGCACGGGCAAAGGCAGCGATGCTACTGCAGCGTAGACATTTTAAATTCGTCACGAAAAGGTAGACTCGACACTAGTTAAATTTCGCTTTCCAAAACTGAAGGGAAAAAAAATTCTTTTTCGTGGGACTCCGTGCGATATGTAATCGTGGTACAAATTTCCCAGCAAATACCTTGCATTGGGTCAGCTTCTTTGCATTCAATCTAGATTCCTCCCCCTGCAACCCCATTTAGATACTAAGATCATTTATCTTTTGGGGTGCTTTTGGGCCAGACATCTTCATTAAGGGGAAACACAAGAAACTTAGCGCATGGGGAAAGCGCACACAAAACCGAGGGAGTTCGCTTCTTCTTTTTTTCTTTTTGAAAAATTTATTTGTTTATTATTCCGTAGGAGAGGCTTTTACTTTTGATTAAAAAATGCTTCCGCATAAACGATTTAATGGCGTGATTTCTTGATTTGCTTTTTACCTTTTTGTGGCTTTTTCCTTTCATTTTTAGCTTCTGATTAAAGTATTCTGAAGCCAAGGAGGAAATTTTTTCCCCCTCCTTTTAAAATATTAGTCTATCACGATAGCTTTTTTATGTGTTATTCCCACCACCTCTTGTCAGATATTATACAAAGAATTGAGACGTTTTTGAACGATAATTATTTTTTCGCTAGTGATTAATTGCATTAAAATGCATTACATTAAAGTTATTGTTATTTAGCTTTCGAACCCGAGGAAGAAGAAAGCTTTGAATTTCGGAAATTGCTTCGCAAAAGAAATTTATAGTCTGAACATTCGTATTTATTTGCTGGTAATGGATTTAATTTTTATTCAAACTTTATATCTGGGTATGAATGATGTCTTGTTTCTCAACATGAAACTGAAAGACATTTAAAGGTTATTTGATCACTTGTACAAGTGAAAAACTAGTCTTTAAAAAGAAAAGAGGAAAGTAATTTAATTTTAAAAATTCGAAATGTATTTTGAAATTATGTTAATTTGGTAAATTAAAAAGAAATACTATCTCGTTAATAACAGTATTTTTATATAAATATCAAAAACATGTTTATTCAGAATCATTAGAGAGTACACCTATTTATGGTTAAATATCAATATTAATTATTAATTTTTAAATGAAATTAACATTCTTGGACTTACTTTCTACTTTATTGTAATTATAAAAAGATGTCGAAGGATAAAAAGAATGGAATTTATAATGAAAATGAATTGCATCAGTGCCGGTTTAAGCTCATTTCGGGCCCTGGGCGCAGAGGATATACAAGCCCTCTTGGCACTGGCGGATAGAAATTTATAACCAAAAAATCTGGTTAAATTCAGCTTATCCGGGCCCCTGGGCTCCAGCCCCAGCGCCCGATGAATAAACCAGCATTGAATTATATCAATTAACTGAAAATAAACATTTCGAGAGAAAACTTATATAGCAATTAATTATATCAATGTTAGTTATTATTTTTAATGAATAGAAAAATTAAGAATTATGTTAATAAATAGCAAGACTTATAACTGTTTTAAAAAGTTTTTTAAAACTCTTATTTAAAGTTGAAGAAGGATATTTTTATTTAAATGGTATTTAAAAAAAGCATACTTAAAAAGAGTTTTATGTTTGCGTAGTAATTTTGGCTTATTTTTATGAATTTTAGGGTTTGCATCAAGAAATATACTATACAGTTTGCATTTTTAAGAAATGCCCAATTTATAGTATTTATTAACCAACACTCTTTTGTAAAAATTCTCTAAAAGTATACTTAAGCATTGGCTAAATATTCATCGGTATTATAATCAGGTTTTATAAAAACTGAAAACTCCGATTTCCTATTTTGAACATATCTTTATAACCAAGAATAAAATTAATATTAGACACACACACACATCCTTATTTGTTAAGATTAACATTTGTGAAGAAATAAATACCGTAGGGCAGGGATGGCGAACCAGTGGCACGCGGCACAATATTTTGGGCACACCACCAATCAAAACGGTTTGCATTTTAACTCAAAACAACAAATTTCAAAATGAAGTATTACGAGAAACGTGAGTGATGGGTCGCAGCTTTCAGGGAGATTTTCTCAGTTCAAAGAATTATCGGAAACGCTCAAGTTTTTTTATGTACTTTGATGTGACTTCATTTAATAAACTGAATTTGTCCCAATCCTATTTGTTGTAAATTGAAAAATTTGAAATGCAATTGTGATTGATTTCCAATCTAGTTCAATATGGATTCAAAAAGTTTTGTTGAAAAAGGAGAAAATTGGAATGGATTAAAACAGAAAGATTAACAAGCAATATAAGTAAAAATGCTAGTATGAAATTTTGGAAACAGGGAATTAGATTGCAGATACATTTAGCTGTTTGAAAAAACTGGCTCATGCTATTTTAACCATATTTTCATTTACCTATGCCTGCGAGTCATTATTTTCAGAGATGAATAACATTAAAGACTTACTTAGAAAGCGTTAGGAAGATGACTCTCATTCAGCTTGCATTTTGGTAAAAGTAACATTTTACAATCCTAATAAAAGTTATTTTTCATCTAATCTACCACAACAGAATTCACACTAATGTTACTTGAATTTGAATTACATATATAAATAAAACATTTACTACTATAGTGTGCAAAATGTATTTTTTTCGTTGTAATTAGTTTTGAGTTGTTAGTATTTAGTTTTATTATTTTCTCAATAATCACTAGTCAAAATTATTTGACGGCACGTCTATACCTCCTTGAACATTTCTTAAAGAAAAAATGGCACGTTGATCCAAAAAGGTTCACCACCCCTGCCGTAGGGTTTCTTACAACTTGTCATGAAATTTCTTTCTTGTTATGTGCGCCTCTTCTTGTTATTTTCAATTTTACTTCAATATTACATCACCACACACACACACACTTTTACAACTTGCAAATTTTTTTCATTCCTTGTATTTTTGAATAATTTTAGTGTATGATTCATTTTTATTAGAAAATAATTGAAATATAAAAAATGTAATTTGGTTTTATATAATATACAAAATTATTTAAGTTTCGCTTACGTTTATTTTTTTTAAAAAAAATTATTGACTTTCAAGTTTGTTTGGTAATGGGTTGCTTATTTACCTTCATTAATGTAAGAAAAGTCACCCATCCGGGGTATAGTAGTTAGTGACGCTGACAGCCGTGTCGTAGGGCCTAGGTTCGAATCCCGGAGAAGACATGGCTGTTTGTAAATGTATAGTGCCTTTGCGGCAGGGGGGTAATCTCAATAGCCGTCGAGCCACAAGTCCTCTTGTGAGGTTGGTAGAAGGGGAAGAGAGGTTGGAGGTCCTTGTGGCCCCCCCCCGGGGGGAGGTTCTACCTCTAAATTGGGGTAAAATCCGAACTAAAAAAATCATACTGTGTCACCTGTATGGCGCTTAAAGCAACGGCCAACGACAGGCGTACATCTAGAAGTCCAACCTGTCTCAGGCTCTGACAACTTTCCTTCCTTCCCTTCGGGAAGGACAAGACAACAGCAACAATGTAAAAAAAATTCAAGCACCTGATTTCAAATAGCTTCCCTCTTGAATTTTACAAATAAATATCATTTTTTAGAACTGTCTAATGGATTTTTTGATGAGTCAGTTTTTAATAATGGATACATATTTTTTAAAAGAATGTCATTTATATATATATATACCCAACCGTATTTTCTAAAAGAAAAGTTTGAAAATATAAAAATCTTCGAGATAGCCATGTTACTCTTTTACGCGGTTGATTTATTCTAACATGCTCTATCTAATTGTCCCATGAAAGGAGTGGTGATTAAATTCATCAATTAACTGCCGGATTAATCAAATTTTTTAAAGCCTTAAACTTAGTTCCGATCTTGAAAATCAATTTTTAAACAATGGTCTACATAGAATGCACCATAAAAATTCCCACGACAACTGAAGATTTGTTTTGAATTTTACAAAGAACTTTCTAAACCAAAAAAATATATGAATAAATAACAAATTTATTATTTTAAAAAATGTCAATACTGCAAATTACTTCGGAAAGCAATTCATATTCTCAAGACATCATTAATAGGCGAAAATCTTTGGATCGAAATATAACGTTTGCTGTAAACCTTTTCAGTGAAGACAGCTATTTCGATTGTTATCACCGAAGTCGTTTATTATTAATTAGCATTGACGAATTATTGATTCTTGTTTTTTTTAAAAACTTTTAATTTAGTATTTTTATTCTTTCTTGAGGTAATGCTTATGCTGATTTATTAATTGAAACAGATATGAATCTAATTTTAATGTTAAAGGAATCTTTTATTTATTTCAATTATATAAATTTTATCTTAATATAATTATGCATATCTGAAAACTTATGCAGTTGATTTTTCATCACATTTTATTTTAATTAAATAAGATAAAAGAATAAAATAAAAGAAGAATAAAAGAAGAGTCTAGGCGCGTACTTAGTTTCAATTAAAAAAAAAACTCTTATTTTTGTAAAATATAATTTTTTAGAGCATTGCACTTTTTATGAAAGGTCTGACTTTTCAACTACTTCAACTTTCTATTAAATGTAGCATTGAATCGCCTTATATATGTCATTTAAAAAAATAATAATTTGTATTTGAATTAACGCCGTATGCTTTTAGATTCACAACCAGCTTTAATTCAGTTTTCAGTTGTTCAATTCAGTTTTAAAAATTGTTCTCTAGTCATTATATTGTTAATTAATTTCTTAAATTTTTACAAAAACAAGTAAATGAAATTTAAAAATAAGAATAAGTAATTCCAATGTTTATATTTATTCCTAAAGCAAAGCACTTTTGGAACATCAACAATACATTGTAAACAATACTTCAACAATGCACTTACAATACATTGTAAAATGTATATATTGACACGCTTATAACGTTTACTAACGTAGATATTTTTGTGTTATGCTTACAGAAAGCCCTTGATGTCACTGCTACAGAGTTGGCCAACAGACAAGATGAGAGTGACAGCTCGAGAAAAAAGCTCGTTGACCTCAGCAGAGACTTCAAGAAAAACTCGACTGAAGTATGTACACATGAAATCTTTGAAGCCATTTATGGCATTTAAAAGTTGAACTATTGCGCTTATAGAAATTATAGCTATCATTTTTCTATAAAAATGTCAATGACTCTTTTAGAGATATTTTCAGGTTACTAAATTATTTCTTTTTTTGCAACTTGTGGTCGCTTAAATTTTTTTTATATCTGCATGCCTTTACATACTAATTTTAATATTCAAAATCATGCAATATTCTTTATGAAAGATTACTATTTGTTTCTAACCACAGTTCTATTAATTTGATATTTAAAAGATTTTTCTTTCTAAAATTTATTTTATGAAAAAAAAGTTGCTTTTAAGAAGTCTTTTTTTAAAAATTTGCTTTATAAACCGAAAACCAATTATTGAATGCGTTATGCTTATATCAAGAGATACTACAGTTTGCATTTTTTATAATACACTGAATCATCATTTACATTACAATAATATACGTAGATGGATAAAATTTAATACCAATATCAAGAACAGATTGTCAACCGTAGAAAATATTCAGAATTTTATTGAAATATTAAGTAGCGATTTATGATTTTCGTAACTACAATGCATTTGTCTTTGCAAATTAAAGCTTCAGACAACTCATCGTCGGAAACTTCAGCAATTTTACTTTCGCTAACCACGGATGAACTCGTCGATAACCTCCTCGACATCTCCTAGAATTTGAAACAATTCAATGTAAAATATCTCCTTAGCACAATATGACTTGGAAAATATGGAAGCAACTCTCAAATCCATTTCGCTTCACTCATCTGTTTTACTCCCTCCCTTCTTCCCCCCTGTACACACATATCAATGAATAATCCCCACCAACAAAAGACTTAATAGATCATCTTAGCAGCTCCAAACGAGAGGGGGGGGGGAAGGACAGAGAACATTCGCTCCTTCGGATATTCTATTCCTTGACAAGTGGAAGAAAGATCATCCTTCTCCAAGTCGATCCAGTCATTAACATCCCCAACCGGAAATTTGGTTTGTTTAAACGGGAAAGAGTGAGAGAGCAAAGCATCAGAAATTTATAGCCGGGCACGAAGCCATGCATGATTTGCCAAATCCGGTTCGCCGGATAACTTTCAAACCGGGAGTCAGGGGAAGTGAGGGGTACTTGCATACCAATGAATGACGGAATGAATAGCCCGTCCTCGCTTAGGAAAGGACTTCGATTGTAGTCAGTGTCATCGGTGCGTAGTATTACCACGTGTGTGTTAATGATCTATGGGGAGGCCCTTTGCCGTTTTGTGCCTTCGCATCCTTTTCGGACAAGGATGCATTCATTTCTGCTTTCTGCTACATCCATCCTAAAAGAGTTGGTAACTATTTCGCCTCGGAGAGGGAGAGAGAACAGCTTTTCTTCCAGGTCATTCTCTCCATCCCTCCCTTCGCTGTAGTTAGCCGAGACTTTCGGTTTCGGAGTCATTTATTGCTTTCCGTGCGAGTTGTTCCTTTGTCTTCTGGACCCAAACATGGCCGACGACGCGCCGACGTCCATTGGCAAGTCAGCGAAAACATTTAATTACTCCCGCTCGCACAATAGTTGACGATGTTTTATTCATTAAGAAGAGAGGGAGAGACGGTGGATGCCTTGGAGAACAGTCTTCAGCATCCTCTCTGTCTCTTTTAAAACTGCCCTTTCTCTTTATCCCTCTCTCCATCGTGATCTGCTCAACCAGAAGGGGTGTTCTTCCTGGGATAATGGACCACCCCTCGTTCGTTCTGCAGGTAAAAGAAAACATTGTGTGTGTTGTACTTCCCGAAGACACGCGCGTGCCAACCAGATTAGCAAGAGACTGCTGGGATGGTCGATTTCGGAATTATGTCCGGATGAGATGACGAAGAGGGAATATTAGGCGGGGTCGTTGCAGATGACAAAGAGTGGACGATGAGAGGGAGAAGGGAAATGTAAAGTCAATCTTTTCGGAGAGTAGAACAAGTGTATGGGGATGAGAAGGTAGAATATCAGCAAAAATGATAGAAAACTAATTTTTTTTGTTATTTTCTATACCAAAACAGACGGGGTTTATTAGGCGCTTTTTTAGGGACAATTTTATATAAAGGTACTGATGATTATTGTGAAAGCTAGAAAGGAGCATTCTCCTTGTTTTTTTTTAGGAATAAAACATAGTAAATTTTCTGATATAATATTACAGATATTAAATGTATGTGGCAGTGAAGCAATTAATTATTGGAAACTGAATACATTTTATTAACTTTTCTTTAAAATATTCTTTTTTTTTTCAAAGAGCTTTTTTAGAGAGAACTTTTAGAATTTATATAGAGATTTAAATATTTTCCCCTCTTCATGAAACAAAAAAAAAGTTTTTTGAACCAACAATATTGGTTTAAAAAATTAGGTGCAAGGCCTCTAAACATTTTTGAAATAGAATAGCTAATTAATTTTCTGTGATTTATAAATGTAAAACACGATCTTTTCCACTGATGACTTTTATATAAAATCATAATTCTTTCTCCGTATGTAAATCTCATTACTATATTTACCAAAAATATACAGTTGCATATTTTTCGTACAATTATAAAACCTCTGAAATTTAAGAGGAGGGGTGGATTTGAAATAAAGGCCTAATTTATTTTTGGAAAACATTCTCATAAAACTTCGAAAATATGTCCTCAGAGTGGAAGTATGACATAAATATTCATAAACAGATATGGAATCGAAAAATTTAATATGTAACATAAAAAGAGATGTGTATCTCTAGAAATGTTTAAATAATGAGTAAAATGGGAGGTCATACATTGTGGCATGAAAAGAATCATATATACTTTGTGGTATTTTAAATTCCAGAAATATTTTTAACTTACAACAGAGCCTCCAAAGGTGATCATATCACCAAACGTTGCTGTACTTTCAAGCAGATCTAAAACTTATTTCTATATGTTGTCTATTTCTTAAGTTTTATATAAGTTTGGAGTGACACTTTTAATATATATATACATTAATTTAACCTCTATATCTTGAAGGTTTTGACCTCCTCTATAACAAGATTTTATTTTAATTTCTTTTTACTCTGTTCTTTTCACTTGACTAACTGAGTTTTTAATTAACATTGTACTTTAAAGCAATACTTCGAAGCTATTAGCAATGACCTTCGTAATTTTAAGCCTTAGTGAAATGACGAAGACAACACCTGCATTATAGCATCTATTCTCCAATTTTCTACCTCATTCCAAAAGTTCTTTTCGCTTATTTCGTTATTGGTGCGTGTAAAATTAGATTTATTTTTAAGTTTACTGTTTTCATAGGTTAAGTTCTTTCTTTTCCACAGGTAGATAGAATTTGATACAATGAGACGAAGATTTCTCAAGCGTAATAAACTTACTTTAATTGTAGGAATGTGAATGTGTTACTAAAAATATGTGTGTACTTAAAATTTAAGAATGAAAAACATCATAAAATTTTTAATTTTTATAATTATCTTCAATATGGCAACATTTTGACATTAAAAGGGTATTAAAATTACCTTAATAGCGCAGTATCAAAAATTAAAATTGAATTTTCCTATACATTTGTTCGGGAAGAAATACCAACGCCTGAAGCAAATATTGAGATATTTTGGTAGTCTAACCAAAGATGTTAGAGACTTTTCTCCCATTTTACTTTGAACTGAGAACAAAAGATAACATTTTTTAAAAAAAAAACGTTTGTAGGTCTTTATAAATATACAGACACATAATAACTGGATAAGAAATTTACAGATACATGATAAGAGAGAGAGAGAGAGAGATGTATAATAAATAAATAACAGATATATGAGGATACATGATAGATAGATAATAGATATATGAGGATACATGATAGATAGATAATAGATATATGAGGATGCATGTTAGACAGATAATAGATATATGAGGATAAGTAATAGATATATGAAGGATATATAATAGAGATAGATAATAGATGTATGAGAATACATAATAGATAGATAATAGATATATGTGGTCACATAATAGATAGATAATAGATGTATGAGATGATACATAATAAACTGATAATAGATATATAAGAATACGTAATAGATAGATTACTTGCTACTTATGAATATATCAAAGATAGGGAAATCGCGATTTTTATATACATGCATAATGATATACTGATAAGGAATATATTTTTACAGATATGTAAAGATATGTTTCCAAAAATATATCTTAATAGATATATAAAGTCAGATTTTGAACATATATCATCGATAACAAATTCACAAATTCTCCCTCCTGTTTTATTAATCGAGGGTTTCTTGAATATTTTTTTCAAAGCTTGAGATAATGTAATGATAATATTTTCTTTCATATTAACTAACCTTATATCAATTCATTGCACTGAATAAAACAGTATTTAACTTATCAACTGCTAAACTGTTTTTAAAAATGTAATTTTATTATTTTAATTACTTTCCTTTTCGGCCAAGCATTTTTTTTCACCAAATTTTTTTACATTTTAGTATCAAGTTTCCTTTTCTTTGGAATTAAAGTTTTTTTTAATGGTAGAGTTAAAACGTTTCGAAAGGAAAAAAAGAACTTATATTAGTCTTTCAGAAAAGAAAACGGTTACATACTTTTTATATAGTATGCGCTTACAAGTAGAATCAGTTTAAATAATTTTCTACCATTTATATCAAAAGAATGGTCCATTTGTCAAGAACAAGACAGTTATTCAAGGAAATAAGACCATTGAAAAAAGACTAGACTCTGTGTCTAGAAAAGAAAGTTCGTTTTTGAAAGGCAGATTTAATCGTTTTCCATCCTTACAAAAGATTCTTTGAATTTGTTATGAATTTCGATGCAAATATGAACTTCCAATTCTTTAAATTAAAAAAAAAATCAAAGTCTGGGAAGTATTTAGTTGTTTTAAAATTTGAAAACCTTAATAATCACTTTAAAAAAAACAAATTTGCCTTTATTTATTTTTTTTATCACAAAATATTTTTTAAATAATTTTGAACGAGAAACATTCCTTTGAATTCAATTCGTTGGAGCTTAATAGTCACAAAGAATAGTAAAAAAACAATTTACGAGCTATTCAATTTGGAATCTATTTATCCCTTTAAAAAATCCCTTTAACCTACGATACGCAACCAGGATTTAGACTTAATTTTGACGCCTTTTACGCTCAATAATTTCAGGTTTAAGTCTGCAGAAAAATACCCAGATCCTTATTGACTGAGATTCTGCCTCTCGGTTTTCACTTTTTCTTCCTTATTTATTTATTTTTTTTATTTAGACCTTGAAGAGGGGAGGGTTCATACACGGGGGTCTAACTTCTTTTTTCTTAGATCGGCTTCCTAAATGGATCCGCTTGTCTGCCATCAATGATAACATATTTTCGCTTCTCAACCTTCCACCACGAATAAATGCGGCGATGCATAAAAGCTGCGAAACACCTCCCACCACCCCCATTTTTTTTTATTCAAATGGAACAATGAGAGGGTGGAAAAAATTAAGAGCGATGAAAATCAAAAAGTGTAAAAGAGGGGGTTTAATGTATGTATAGAGAAAAAAATTCTTAGAATATTAGTGGGCAGATTGGATTTTTTTCCTACCCTGCTTTTGCTTTCACCTTTAACTTTTTTTTCATATAATCGGAGAGGGTAAAATGATTTTTTTTTTGCTCCTGACGCGCGTGACGAAGCGTTAAGATTTTAATAGCATCAGATATGCTTAAGTGCCCATTGATTGGCAGCGTCGTCCGCGTGTCTTTATTTATTTTCGGTATGTCAAATAAATAATTGAAAAAGCGTGAGATTTCTCTCTCGTTCGTTTCCGCATCAAATGGGGCTTGTGAAGGGGTTGGGCAAAGATTATAATTTTTTTTTCAATATCTTACAAGTGGGTTTTTTTTAGGAGAATTAAATGCGAAAACAAGTATTAAAATTATACTCGGTACGCTTTCGGTGAAAATATCTCCTTAGGGGAATCAAGGCATCTCTTTTATAAAAATGTAAAAAGCTCTGCTAATTAAGCTAAGGGGTCTAGGAAGATGAAATGGAAAATGGTAAGACTTCAATATAACTTTATCTTTTTTTTTTATTTACCCTGTTTATAACCGAGAAAAATTAAGTCATGGCCAGATGAATAAAGTATCGAAGAAATTCAGATTGATTGATTTGTTTGATGGAAAAGCTTGAGAAAGTCTGCTTCTAATATTTTTAAATATAATTTGTAACGAGTTCTCTTCGCGTCCTTCTACTAATCCTCTAAGGGAAATAAGTCTAGTAAATTATTAAATGTGACAGCCTCTTTTTGTAATGGAACCGTGACGTATGCAAAGAGGAACCACTATTTAAATTTAGATGAATTTAATTCGAAAAAGGGAAGATAGCAATTGGACGTATGGACGTTTGATTAAATTATAGCTTATGTTTGAATTAAGGCCCAGTGGTCGAGTGTTAGCGTATCGTGCTAAATATTCATCACTACTATTGCAAGTTTGATCTGTCTGTGATTTAATTTCATACTGACGTGGTATTGAAGTTTGGATTGCTGTTTATGTGTCATGTCATTCTCGTCACTTGTGGTCACCTGTGGTGCAAAATTATGAGGTCCATCTTTCTTAGTTTCATTACAGTCTTTGTAGGGGCATTAAAACTTTTTCTCATTTATACATCTTCAAATGGGTTGTTGTTTAGTTTTTGAAATGTTTTGATGCCGTGTAGGGGTATGTTCGAAAGATTTTCGGGCTTGTATTCTGTCAAAGGAAATTAGGCCTCATGAGATGTGGTGCGGAAAATAAGAGAATGAAGAAGAGCCTACTCATATAATGTTCTCCTCCCTTGAATATATATCAGAATTAAGAAGTCTTTATTCGAAAAATCTCGTGTTGCTGTAATGCAGTGTTAAAGCTCATTCACACCAAGGCAATAAGCAGAGTGCGACAAAGATATTCCATCTCCCAAAAGCTTCTGATTGGCTGTATCGTCACCATTCGCAACTTAATACCCTGTTGTGATTGATTGATTGATTAACATCGCATTTAGAAACTATAAAAAGGCTAGACCTCGCAATTTTGAGCCACGGGAAAGTCAAGAGGATGATTCGCGAGCCGAACTCTGTTTTCCAAACTTCCATACTATTTCAACGGGAGGATTTTGAGCCTAGACTGATTTAACGTGTATCAGTTCTTCTGCATGGCTGGTCTTTAGTGGTAATAGATCTCTGAAACTAGATTTGACAGTAATAACATTTGCACGAGATTGCAACAATGATCACTCGGCTAATACGGCCACACTACTTCAGCTACTTGGTGCTAAAGAGCCGGTAGTAAACCAAAACCAATTTGATTCTGTTTTCAGCATCATAGATCGATAACTCCATTTTGGTTTTTATTGTTTAAGAACATAATATTTTATTTGCTTAGGTAATATAGATGTTGGAAATAAATGCGTAGCACTATGCAAAAATAAATTTATATTTATTCAATTTCTGAGCTATCAAGTTTATAGTTAATATTTTATTTATACAATATCGGTTGGAAAATTAATAAAGTGATCGGGGTAGATGAATGGTCATGGGTGCAAACTCGTGGCCGGAGTTGTATTAGCCGAATCGGGGATTCAAATCCCGGTGCCCCTAAATATCCACCATGTAGAGAGGTTCATGCACGTTAGATCTATCGGAACTCAAGCTCTTCCTGTTGTTGTGATGTGGAAGTTAGCAGAATGGAGTGAGAGATCAAAATGTCGTTCTCGATACTTGACTGTGGTTCAAAATTATGAAGTTTCTCCCAATACCTCTTAGGTTAATATGCTGAAATGTGGCGTTAATAATCAATCGATCAATTTCAATGCTCGTTATCTGTGTTTTAAACTTATGAAATCCGTTGCCAACAGCCCTCATATAATTCTAGACAATATTAGTTAATAATCTTAGTTCTCTTAATCTCAGAGTTATGTTTCATTGATTTTATATGAAATAAAAACATACAAAAGAGTAATTGTATAAAGTTTGGCATAAGATTGTTATAAAAACACAACACACAAATTACTTCGATGCATTTATTAATCGCTAATTGATTAAATTTTATTACGCATTCAAATGCGTTAGAGTAGCGCATATATTCATTCGAAAATACACAATAGAATGTTTTGAAATTTTTACATTCGTACACGTTTAGCTAAATTCTATAAATTTTTAAAAAAAGTTATTCGACACCCTATTATATAATTTTGCTTTTAAATCTAACATATTAGGAATATCTCTGAAGATAAATGCATCCTAAGATCTTTATAATAATGAAAATGTGTCCCGAAATTTTGCTGTAGGATACCAGATCGTGTCAATGACAATCATAGCCCTGACAGAAGCTGCAAAAATAAAACTTTTCTTTGCATTCTTAAACAGCAATCGTAACAGATCACCTTTTCACATATTTTACATGTTTTCGTGAAATATGCGGTGGAATTCAAACCATTTAGCTATATCAACATCCAGATGATGAGAGGAATTTTTTAATTTATTTTTTTTATCTAATCTAGAGTTTAAAATTTAAAAATTATTTTGTTTTTTTAACATTATTGCAGATAGTTAAAAGTAGACATTGAATGATTGTTTCTTAGCGTCATACTTTGAACTGCACAAGAACTATTGGCAACGAGCCTCGTAATTTTGAACTATGATCAAACGACAAGAATGAGGAACTAAGACTCTACTCTAAAACTTCCACACTCTTTTTAATCTCTTCTCTCCCATCCTCCTGTCAACATAAGGACTTGGTGCCTCTACAGAATTTTTAAAAGTACATACAATAATAGATATCTTACATAATCCAGAAGAAAAAATTCTATTTTTCAATTCCTACTAATAGCTCACTTTCTCTCTATATATATTTATTTATATATAGATTTTTATCTTGTTCAAATTTTCAATCTTTAATAAAATACTTTCTATTCATCCAATCCAAGTTCAAATAAATTTTTTAAAACTTGTAGCGGATGACACTTGATGTTAATATAGTTTTTTTTCAAATATTAATTAATTAATTTAATTTAATTAATTACTGGTTTTCGGCGCCAACTTAGATTCGTCTCCATTGTTATAACAATGTAACTGTTAAAAGAATGACAAAAGCTGGCGTCGAAAACCGCATTTTCAGCCAAATAAGCCAAACCGAGTATGCATTGTTACAACAATGCAGACAAATCACATGCTCTTTTTTCAATTCCTACTATTAGTTCACTCTCTCCCTATATATGTATGGATATATATATATATATATCGTGTTCAAATTTTCAATCGTCAATAAAATACTTTCTATCTATCCATTCAAAGTAGGAATTGACTTCAATTTTTTTTATAATACTTGTTTTCATTTTTCTTTGCAAAGTTACTATTAGTTTTATCAACACTGATTTCGAATTAATATAAGTTGAATATTTTGTTTCTACAAAAAAATAAATAAATAAATAAAATAAGCATAAAAATAATCTTTATCACCTAGTGAGTAGAAATGTTTTCAGTACAGTAACGATTGAAAGAACAATAAATTTGGTTTGAAAAAAAAGTAAGAAACGACCTGCTTTGCCTGTAGGCAGGTGAATGATTTGTTAAACGAAGATTAAACTTCTTTTCACGTGTGAAAAGAGTTTATCATAAACACGTTTCACCTTTCGTCGGATTTATTGCTGAAAGCCAAAAGAACATTAAGGAAATGAGAAAAAAAAGAAAGAAAAATCATAGTCTCACATTAAGCGCCTTGAAAATGTGTCACATGCACTCATAAAAAAGAATACAGAATGCATAAAAAATCGTCCAGTTTAGCCAGAAAAAAAAAAACCTTCTCTACGATATTCACAAAAAAACATTCGAAAATTAATTAAATTAATACAGCTAAAATTACAGAAGTTTATGCGAGTTTATGCTTCACTTTCTTTGGCGATTTTGTTACCAAAAGGCAAACTATTACGTGTCTCAAAAACAGGTGTAACTTGGAAGCAAGAAGAGAAAAAATATAAGCCCCATCGAGTGCAGTGACAGGTATATAACCCTAATAGTAATAAAAAATGATTAATATTTGAACCTTTGTAGCCTTACAAAAAATAAACACGTTGGTGGAATAAAGAAAAAATGTGAGAACACATATAAAAAATACCTCCCATCTCAACGCGTGTCACTCTCGAAGTCATAAATGAAAAAGAGACAGAAAAAAATGAGTAGAAAAAAAAAGAACCGGGAAATATTTTCCTCAAATGCCAAACGATGCAGAAAATGCGCGAACCGTAACAACGACGAAAATCACGTGGCTTAAAAGGCGCTGTGTATATACATAAATATATATATGTGTACGGATACGTGTATGTGTATGTGTGTGTAGAACGTCGGGAGCATGCTTCGGAGAAAACTTTTTCGGACAAATTTCTTTGTCATATTAATCATTTTTTTACCCTAATTATCGCCTGCTTTCGTATTTTCTCCAATCACGGCAGCGTAAACCGGTTCGAGCGACAATTAGTTTTTAATCTTCCATATTCAACCGACATTACCGACACACTAGAAAGTCGTCGTATGCAAGAGGGGGGAAAAAAGGTCCGAACTAGACAAAAAAAAAAATTGGAATGAAAAAAAAACAAAGATGGAAGGAAAAGTCGAACGCTAAAGGTGACGTTTCGCGTAATTTTAATTCCAGCTGTCATTTCGGTAGATTACAGCACCCTCACTTTTCCTTTCCCCCTCATTCTCCCCCCCTTGCCGTGTCTTTCGTTTGGTAATGAACTTATGCTTGGCAGAGGAGAGGGGGAGGTTCAACCCCTCCTCTCCCTAGATCAGAGTAGAAAGGAACGATTCTCTTTCTCTAGAGACATTCTTTAATTTAAACCTTTGCCGAATTTTCTGATCAATACATTCAGAGATGAGTTCTTATGCTGCTGGTGGGGTTGATTTTAGTAGGTGAGCAATCTGGGAGTCCCTTTTTGACATTAATGAATCACCAAAACTTTCTCTCTCGTTGCCTTCCCCTTTCCCCATCTCCCCTTACGCTTTTATTATTATCATTTTTTATTCTTTTTCCCGCCCTATCCAGATTGGAACGCCTTAATTCGAACCTTCTTGAGCTCTTAGAATACCTGATTGAAGAAAAGCTTTCGAAATTTCTGGAAGAAACAAATTGCGAACACCCGATCGCGTTTTAAAGAATCGTCTGGCGGATTATGATTTTTCCCGCTTTTCATCCAAAGCGCGGGAGAAAGAACACAAAAAAAGTAATAATAATAAAGAAGAATGAAATCAGAAGATTCCAAGAGTGATCAAAATGTTTTAGCTCTTCGATTCCTAACGAGTTATATTCAAAATAATTTTTTTTTTGAATTGCAGTGGGCTTTCTTGACTACAGAACTAATTATGAAACATTTCCTTTTATTTCTTTTCGAAAAACTTCCTCTTAAGTTCATAAGAAATTTCAAACACATCATCTGCTTTTCTTTTTAGCTCATTCACTTGAAACTTTTTTTTTTTAAAAAAAATTTATTTATCGTTTGATTTTTCTTTTTTTAATTTTCGTTCGCCTGATTATTTCTTGCAATATGCGTGGCATCACTAAATAGGAAACCGATCGAGAAATTAGAATAAAAAAAATAAATAAAAGTAAAAAAAGAAAGAAGGGGAAAAGAGAAAAAAAATCCTGATTGCAAATCAAGTATCTGCATAGGTCCTTTGAGAATATTAAAAAAAAAAAGAATTCTGATAACAAATTAAGCCCCAAATATCTTCTTTTGTTACTCAATAGCATCTGTATTGTTCGAATAAAAACTCGTAAGGTTGCGTCGTGTATTCTCCCTGCATTCTAATCACGCAAATAAGAGGTTGCGATTGAATGATAAAGAGTAATTAAATACTAATTGTGCGCCTTATTTATGTTTCATTGTCATTCGTGTATTGAACAGAACAAATAAATCCGTAATGAATACTAAGATTTCTTTCTTTCTTTTCTTTTTTTATTTGTTCCGCACGAAATGATAACAGACATGTTACTTCAGAGATCATGATTACACAAGAGTTCATAAAATTTAATATCACATAAGACTAGGTAGTAAATTAATTGGAAAATATTGAAAAGCACCAGATATTTTATTCCGTTGCATTTGAATGTTTCGTTGAATTGCTTATTTGCGATTAATTTCTGGGCATTTATTTCAAAAACGTATAACATTTATTGATTTATAGACTGTTATTAGACACTGTAGGAAATGAGTTTCATTTATTAAAATCCCGGATAATAAATTAGATCTGACATTTTCTTTTTGTCGCCTTATTTTAATCTGAGTTATCTTTTAATTTTGTTACATTTTTTATTAGTTTTTGAAGCTTATTTCCTATCGCACTGTAACCTTGTATCTCTTCAAACCCCAACCTTGATCATGCTTTTTCGACTTTATGAATTTTTATTAGCTAAACCAGTTGAAAAATAAATACAATAAAACTTTCAATAGATCTTTGAAAGCAAAATCGATTATTGCATTGATTCTAGAAAGAGTATTAAAACCGGAAAAACCTATCCGATTAGATTTGTATTATTTTTTTTAAATAATTTCATTTTTTTTTTTTTTTTTTTTGCTTGGAATTTCCAGAGACAAAATAAATACCATATGCTTATATCTAACTAAAATGTTGTGTAACTGATTTTAACTAAATTTAATTATTTCGTTACCTGTTAAATTGATACTTGAGCGTATTAAGGTATCCGACTACGTTCGGAACCGGGATTCTTAAAAGACGCATAAATGAATTTTTTTTTTATATTTAGCGTCATATGAATTAGAATAAACATATAAAATTGTTTTTATATAAAACTGTTTCTATAAAAATTATTTAAGTGCAATACTTTTGCACAAAATGATGAAAGAATGACATATTTTTAAAACTTTCTACTTTTATGAAAACTGTTTCTCTAAAATAATATTTGCTTATATATAGATACAACTTTTATACAAAGCCTGAGCTAGGACTTCTGAAATATGTAATTTACAAGTGGAGTGATTCATATTTTAATACATCAGAGTAAAGAAATTTTAACAACAAAAAATTGGTTGTTATTTTAATATTTCAATAGATAATAAATCTAAAAATAAAGTGAATTTTTTAAAATTCTTAGTTCAAGCCTTAGATATACGTGAGCAAAATATTATTACTATCGAAGGGTTTTTCATAAAAGAATGCTTTGAAAATATGAAACTTTTTCTTCATTTCTACTTAAAAATTGCATTTAAATAGTTTTTTTACTGTAATAATATTCTTAAAACAATTTTATAAATATATTTTAATTCAGGTGACACTAAATATCAAAAAAATATTCATTTATACCGCTTTATCAAAAGCAAGGTTCGAATGTAGTCGTTTACCCTATTTAAGACTTAAAAATAAAATAATAATCTTGTGTGAATGAATTATTATTTTTTTAAATATTTATTATTATTTAAAGAAGAACTCAGTATTTAAATACCTCTAAATTTGCATTTTGAAATTCTTTTATTCTTAAAACATACTTTCTTTATATTGAAAAATATAGCATAAGTTTTAAGAAGAACATTCAAAACACATAATATATTCCATTACTAAGCGCATTTTCACCGTTCGAATTTAAGAGATTTATAGCATCATTAAATCAACATGTTATTGTCTTTGAATCTATTTTATCTTCGTCAACTGTTTGTGGCCTTTCCACGATATAATTGTGAAAGTGTTTTACACACAGAGGGAACAAATTGCTCTACATAGTAGCATGATAATGTCAAAGAATTTATATATATTTTGCAACTTATCAGTTGTACTCAATAAAGTTGAAGATTTATTTCTTTCATTAGATTTTAAAGGACAAATTGTGTCCAAGTCGCGTTTGTATTTATGGCGATTTATTATGTGTTGTATGTTGAATTGTTACATTTGAAACGATTTATGATCTGTTGCATATAAAACTGACAACTGTTACCCAACTGATAAACAAAAGGTTCTCGATAATTAGATATTTTTTCAGTAATTAGAATTCGTCTTGCATTTTTGATTTTATAGATTGAACGTAACAGAACCAATTAAAATGAGAAAAAAATATAAAGTGTTTTGAAACAAACATTGTAGAAAAAAGTTGTTAAATTATTCACAGCATTATAAATGATATATTTTTCTCTCTTTAAATAAAATAACATTTGAAATTTCTTTTAAAAAATATCAAAGGACAGTATTTTTCCTGCGTGTTTAAACAAAATGAAACCAATTTTCTTAATTCAAATAAAATCGACAAGTATAAAAAACTGGTTATTACTGGGCAATAAGTTTATTTGGAAGAAATCAATCACATATAAATTTCATGTAAGATTTAAAATGCATGGTATGCTATTTAAGCATACGTTAGTGCGGTTAAAATAATTTTCTTCTTTATTTTTTTTCTAGTAGCCGGGGGGCCGCATTTAAAAGTTCATTTAATTTTGAAATTTAAGGAACTTTCTTATTAAAAAAAATAGTCTGTAATTTTTTTTTCACTGAGATAAAAATTACCAAAATGTTTAACTACCACAGTTGGAAAAAATAGCAGATTTCTAGATGAATTAAATTTTTTTTAAGGAAAAAAATATATTATGGTGGTTTGCAAATTTTTGCTTTCTTTTGATATCATAAGCAAATTAAGTTTTTAATTCCATAGTTGAAAAAAAACAAAGGAAATATTGCTGTCTCATTGGGGTTGCTTTAAGATATGCTTAAATTTCTAAACACTTGAATATCGCTTTCTTTTGTTTGATCTGTGAAATAAAATATAGATTTGTAGACTGATTAGAAAGCTGCATTGGTACTACATAAAAGTTATTAGAAATGAAAACTTTTGAAACTAAAAAATTATACAGCAAAATTTTTACAAAAAAAAAAATCCACATATTTATAAGAAGCCTTGAATATACTCTCATTAGATTGCAGGTAATCTATTACAGCTTTGGGGTGAAATATGGCTAACTGTTTTGTTAAGTGGTTAGTATCATGGACGTTAACGAATGAGCCAGTTTATAGATCCGAGTTTTGATTTTATCAAAGAAGGGAATATCAGAGGTTGCAAAAATTCAAAACTCAACTGGACAACTAATGCTTTACTTGACTTAATTTGAAATTTAAAAGAGTGAAATATATATATATATATACCACTTTATGTGAAACCTCCTTTATCAACCGTGGACCGTGGTTTGCAATTTAGAAGGTCGCTGCCATCACATTATTCAACATTTTTAGAAACAAACTATTACTTGGATAGTTTAATCCACAGTGCTGTTATGATCGATGTAAACAATATAGTTCAACCTTATGAGTTGATGTCTGATGTGATTGGATTTGGTTTGAGTATATGCAAATTCAGCAAAAAGTTTTAAAAAACACATAATCTGGTCTTCCAACCGGAAAAATGGCCGCGGTAGCCTAGTGCTCAAGGTAATGGACTCTTGGCTGGCATGTCATGAGATCTACACTTGCGCCGCTGAAGACCTGTCGTGGGGGAGGCTATTGCACGTTAAATTTGTTGAGGCTCAAACATCCTCCCGTTAGTGAGGAGTGGAAGTTAATGGAGAGGGTGCCAGCTCTGATATCGTCCTCATCACTTGACCATGGTTCAAAATTACGAGATCCATCGCCAATAGCCTTCGGGCAGCTTTATATAGTGCGACGTAAATATCTCTCACTCACTCAGACTAACCTGAAAAACACCTTGTAGAGGGGCTTATGTGCATTACATCTGTGATATTGGTGTGTTTTTCACTAAGTGAAGAGGGGAGTCAACTTATATGTCGTTTTCGTCATTTGACCGTGGTTCTGAATTATGAGGTCTACTACCGTTAGGCCTTGTATTGCTTCAAAAAGAAACGTTAATAAGCGAACAATCAATCCGACTTAAAGAGGCTCCTTGATAATACAACAGTTCTTAAACTTTCGTTTTGGAGTATTATCTATTTCCCTCTCTTTTCATCTTAATTTACATAACTACAAGGAGGAAAGCCTAATATTTTTATAAGAGAATTTCTAAACAATGTGTGCTATATTAGTAAATGATGGAAGAAAATACAGTGTGTTTGAAATGTGTGTGTGCATGCAAATAAAACCATTTTCAAAGGAAAAGAATTTTTGTGAAATGAAGCTTCGTTCTCTGAATTATCTCAGATCAAAATTGAAAGCTGGCATTTCTGGTTAATGTTTTTTCTCCTAATTCAATTCTTACTATTAGCTCACTCTCTCCCTATATATATTTATTTATTCACAATTCCTGTTATTAACTAACTCTATCCCTATATATATTTATATATCTTGTTAATATTTTCAGTTGTTAATAAAATACTTTTTATTCATCCAGTCAATGTAGGAATTGACTTAATTTTTTTTATATTACTTGCTTTCTGCTGGACATCGTAGGAGCTATCATAATAACTTATTTTAATTTATAATACAATAAATTCTAATAATTATGTAACATTGTGAAATAATTATGACAATGGTGCTAAACAGAATTCCTTTCTTTGAAACTTTTTACTAACTATTGAATATGCCTCATAAAAGGAAAGAAATTCTTTGGCTTTGAGAGAGAGAGAGAGAGAAATGTTCCAATTTTTTCTCTCTCTATTGGTTTGTATTATTTTAAATCACAGAGTAAGAATAATGGTTTTGAGTCGAAAGTAAATGTACTTGTGTATTTGGAACGTAAAAATACTGGAACGCATTTTAATTAGAGGTTTCAAAGCAGACGTTGTTTGTAGTTATCGTCAAAATAGAGCCTTATAGTTTAATAAATTTATGACATTTGGCAATAAAAGATATTCCTTTGATAAAAAAAAATATTTCTATTACAAAACTTGATTCCATCCAGAAGTCCATATGCTTCCTTAACAGATCTAAAACAAGCTTCCTCGCTGGGTCAGGTGTCAACATTTCTTTAATTTGTAGAAAATTATTTATTTTTTCCAATTTGTCATTCCTGTATAAATAAATTCAAGGAGCTATTTTCTTTGTTTTCAAATAATTGTACTGTGCTTCGACATCTACTATGAACTTTGAATTTAAAAGTAATCTCTTACGTAATTTCTTTAAAAATGCTTTCATACTACTGTGATTATATGTATATATGTCTGTGAATACTCAGGCACCACAATTAGAGTTTCTTCTCTATGTAATCAAAATGGTATCAGAATAATTATAACTATTATCTGTAAAATTGTTCATAAAATTAATGTTTGGGATACAAATTTATTTAAATTTTGTACCAATCGGGAAAAAAAACCCATACGTTTTAGGTTTTTAAATAACGTATAATAATAATTATAATAGCAAGATTGCTTTGCATATAAACTTTTATCGTTTCAAAAAAAATTCTGTTTTCGTTAGTAGCATCAATTTGAAAAAAAACCCCGGAAAATTATTTTTACACAAGCATGTGACATTTAACAAATGGGTTTCGCTTAAAATTTCTTATAAATTAGATGAGACATACAGTAGTAAATGAATAACTAATCACATTTATATCAAATAAAGTAATTCTACAAAATTCTTTTTATGAAACTACTCACAAATTTAAAACATTCAATAATTATTTCAAATTTCAGAGAGTGCACTTTTTATTTGCCGTTTATGATTTGTGTTTCCCTAAAATAATATCAAATGTTCCACAGAACTCTTTCTAAATGCACGTAGTGTGTGTCTCATGGGCTCTGAGTAATACAATGCAGCGATTGTATCACTTTTTACACCAAAAGTAACAACACAAATATAAAATACACTTCCAAAAGAAATATCATCGCTCTGACAAAAGATTAATTGCAAACGCACTCTCGCTTCGTAATTGACATTTTTTACAGTTTTTTCCCCTCTCCTCTCTGTCGGATTCTTTAAAAATTAAATACATTTTTTCCCCTCCGTGTATTTGCTAAACACCCGTGAAATGCCACCTTCCCCTTCGTGCATCTTTTCTTTATCCCCTCTTTTTCTCTGAAAAAAAAAAGAATTAAATGCTATTATTTTAATATTTCCTCTATTTCTTCCCTCCCCCTAATGTTCTTTGTCTCGATTTTGGCCATAATTACATTAATAACGAGCATGCCAGCCTTAAAAACAAAATCTCAGCATTGTTTAGAGTGATGGAAGCCAAAGATAGGAGAAAAAAAATTAGAAGAAATAAATGGAAACGCAAAAAGAATTAAAAAAATTTTTTTGTTTCATATTTTTTCTTTCTTTCTTTCTTCCGGGCCGTTGAAAAAAAATGACGATGTTCCGTATGTACATATGTGAGGAAATAAAAAAAAAGAATTTGAGAAAAAAAAAGTTTGGATATTTTTTGTAATGCGATATGTTTTGGTGAAAGGAAACGTACAACAGAGCAGAGAAAATGATAATAATAAGCATTTCCTATCAACTTTTATGGTCTTTTTAGGGGAGAATAGTTTTGAGGGATCTTTTTTTTTTCCCTCGCAAATTCGACGCTGCATTCTTTCGGTTCTAATAACTCTTATTTCGGGAAGTTTGTCATTCATCATATAGCGCATCACTTGCGAAGGAGTTGAGTTAAATTAGGCGTTGGTAAAATTTTCTGGCCACTGATATCATTTCCCTTAAGCATCTCAACCCAACTCGAAATCTTAGCAGACGATCACGAGAATAAAAAAGAACAAAAAGAGAACAAAAATAAAATAAAAAAAATATTCATTCTCGGAACTTTACCAGACGATTAAAATTCACATTACGTGTACGGGGAAAAAGGGTGCCGAGAAAAACTTTTAGGTGTTTTTTTTTCATCCCCTGCTCAGCGAATGAAAATTAGGGTAATAATAATTATTTTTTACCATTATAATTAGAAACAATGAAAGATGTGCGAGGGGTAAATTTTTTTTACTTTTTCTGCCCTCTCGTGTTGTTGATTGCCGTAGATTCTAGGGTACTTAAAAATATCAGATCACGTACAGCGTAGATAAAGTGGGGAAAGAGAAGTCCAGCTAATTTACCTACGCTTGGAGAAGCAACAATAATATCTCCTATTTAATTGAAAAAATTCTTCGCCGCCATATTTACCCACAGTGTTATTTTTTTTTTCTCTGTTCTTTTACACCTTGAAAAAAAGTGTTCTAGGTGCAGCATTTGAACATGATGGATTAGTGACAAGAAAAATTAACCTCGTTGCTATGCGAACGATGTATGTTTGTTTTAAATTTAATCGTATTGCCACTCACACAGGAAACAAATGATACAAGTTTTAGTAACTTTTGTTTTCCTACAGTGACACACAGGATCAATGTGCATAATTAATTACTCGAAACAATTTTTATTCACGTTATTGCATAAGTATACGAATGTAAATATATCTTTGTATGTTTTTTTTTCTGTAAAACTCTAGCAATAAAATTGTATTTCTAATAGTCATCCAACTCCTTACAAAATCAAATGTTCAACAAAGAAAGTATTATTTAAAGTGACTTATCTTTTATATATAATTAATTCTGCCAAATTCTGTAAATAAAAAAATATTTAATTGAAAGCAATTTTCGAAGAGGACTTCATTGATTTTTTTCCCTACATATGTTTTTTTAGAACTTCAATATTTAATTTCTGTACGCACAAGTTATCACAATAAAAAAAAATTGCATATTTAGTTGAATTTCTTGAAAAGTACCAAACTAAAAATAATACTAATGCTTTCAAAAAAATGTGTAAATTTTTACTGCTAATTGCATAACTGTACACGTTCCTAATTACATAACTGAGCAACATAGAGAAGATAATGCTTTGTAAACGCGAGTGCCGATTTCTGCGCTTCATTCATTCGCACAAATCAGAAACTTTCGGGAAGTGGATTTTTTTTATAACTTTCAGTGAAATGAAAAGCAAACAGTAAAAATGAGTAATCATTATCGATTGGGTCAGGAGATGCGGCGACAATATTTTCAGGAAATTTGAGGTAAGCTCGTCTCAAGGGCACATTACTAGAGACTTAGATACATCAATAAACACTATGTACAATTAAGACAGTTAGATGAGATTGCATCCGTAGAGATAAAGTATATACAAGGTCTTCCAAAAGCCGCGAGGATCAATGAAGGTCGATAATCGTCTATTACAGAAAGGTTTAATATTAATGCAATTGTTTCTCAGCTGTCACGAGAGTTTCCTGTGACCACAAGAGTGCAGGTTTCAAAAGTAAACTGTTTCCAAACGGCTGTATGAGAACGATCTATTTGCAAGAACTCTTGTTTATATCTTAATTTAGCGCTTTTTTTTAAATAGTCCATTTAGCATGGTACGAAGAACATTGAGGCAGGGATCAGTAGAAGACCTATTCATTAATTAATCCAGATTCGACCTAACCACTGATTCTCGAGGTACATTCACCAAAAAAATACAGCATGCCCTCCAACATCCGAGAAACACATCGGTTTGGCAGGGGAAATTATATGTTCTTGGCAGGTATCATGTTGGTAGAGCACACAGAGATCTCCGTGTCTTTGACAGAGGCCTTGTAAATACTCTAACATACAGGTAGGAAATGTTGGAGCCCTGTGTTAGCCTTTTCAGATGGTTCTTGTCTTTCTTAGAGAACTCTACACAAATAAAATTAATACGAAATAAAATCTTTGGACATCATGCTGTATAGTTGTCCTGCTATAACTTTCTTACAACACTCTTTAATATGTTGGCTCTTATCAAATACTCACCTTGTAAAATTAATTCATATTTAAATGTATGGTATTTATATGTATGTGTATATGCTTGAAACTGAAGGTCTGGTGATCTGAAGCTAGTTGTTCCTCTCCCTTTGTAGCGTTGGCGATTTGGTTACTAGGAGATCAATTGTTAGCTATACATCCACTAAATGTTTAATCCCCTTGGGTGATAAAAATAAATTGACTAGCCAGATTTTTAAACCTTTGTCTTAAGGAGAGATATTTGGGTTGCTTTTAATAGGGTAACCTTCCCTGATCCAGAATTATCTATAATTATAGTATTGTTGGAGGAGTCGGATCGCGCGCGCGAGAGAGAAAGAGAGAGAGAGAATACCCCACAAAGATTTAGAAACTCATACATTTCCAGAATGAATTCACTCTGTGTCTTTAATATGATTGCAAAAGGAAACTATACTTCCTATTAATTAATTATTTGATTCCATCTTGTAATTTATATTTTATACTTTTCTCGCTGCTGAAGCGTACACTCGATAATGCTTGTATAAACTATGAATTTCATATGTGGGTTTTTTTTTTTTTTTCGCTTCTTGACTTCACTTAAAACTCCAACTGTACCGAGGTTTATGCACACTTAATGTGACGGGACTCGTGTGGTATGGTTGTCCTCGTGTGGTATGGTTGGAAGTAGTTACAGCTCAGGTGTTTTCCTCATCACTTCACCGTGGTTTAAAATTACAAGGTTCATCACCAATAGCACCCATGACGCTTTTAAGTACTACGTTAATGAAAGATCAATCAATCCAAAGAGAATTTATTTTTCGAGTTTATAATCATTTTTTTAAATTTATTTTTCGTATATGTGAATCAAAATTATATAAATAACAATAACAGTTTGTTGATTTTTAATTAACAGGCATTTACAGCAAGAAAATTATTTTGTATATTAATCAAAAGCTTTTTTTCAGTAAACATATTTTTTAAAGTACTTTTTCTTAATTAAAACACACACACGCACTAATAACGCTAAAAAAAACCATTAACGAAAAAATTCTCAGTGAAAATAAAAAATTTGTCAAATATTTATTAACAAATTATTGCTTTGAAGGTCTTATAGATTATAAATATCTTTTTACTTATGTATCACAACCTATTACTCCATTCTTTTTTTTCCCTATTTTCTCATCAATGTGTTGAAAATTAACGACAAAAAAATTTTTCCATCTAAAGGTCTCGACTAAGGTTTGACTTTTTGTAAAAGACCTCTCATCGCGTAAGAGTTGGAAAATTTCAATTTGCATAATCTAATGATAAATCATAACCAATTAATCAAAAAATGCCCGCGAACAAAAAACGAAAACGCAAGATAAATGACATATACAAATTAAGATAACGATAATCATCAAAGCGTCGGAAAAAATTACTTTTTTAATTACGAAAAAGAACTGCAGATTTTCGAGCTTATCAATTCAATAAATGATTTATGGATAAGTTTTTGACGCTTATAAATAGAAGAACATGATTTTTTCTCCCTATTTTTTTTAAGTAATGCATGCTTCACTGCGTATTTATTTTTTTTTAAAAAAAACTATTCACTGAAAAAGTAAATGAAAAATAAAATAATTTTAATACTGATTTCCAATTAATGGAAGAAAAGCAGATATAAATATATTAATTTATTTCACAGATTTATTTATCTTTACCGAGAGCGAGAACGAAATTTATACATAAATAAAATTAACTAAGTCAGAGTAAATTTTGCGATAAATAAAAAGAAAATTTCTATCAATAATTTTTACTTTGGATTCTTAGGATAGTAATGTTAGTTAACCTATGACAATTACTAGAAAATCTATTATTAAATGAAATAAGTTAATTCAATAATGTATCATGATAATATAAAAAAAAAATTAGGTATTTTTTATTAATTCATATGTAATGTGTAAAATATTTGTTTTATATATATATATGTAATAATTCCCTCTAACATACTTTAAGTTAACTCTCTTTAATGATCTATAAATAATCTTTTTTTTTTCATTCTTATGTTTAAAATAAAACATTGTAATCTTAATCGTAATCGGTTAAACCTAAATCTAAATCTCGCGCATTCTAGTCAGTCAGAACCACTATTACGTAATAGTCACGCGCTTGTGCACTGTTGGTATATAAACACCAAAAGCTGATGTAATCGCGCTCTTTCTCTGCTTGCCGCCATAATGTACGATTGAAAATACTTGCTGTTTTTTTGTCTTTGTGTTGTGTCCTCCAAAATGCCGCTGTCTACTCAATGTGAAAATAGAATGTAATTGTGCTTTAATCTGCTGATGCGTGTTCATAGTAAAGGAGGTAAAGCTATCCTGAAGACGTCGTTACTAAATCCAAATTGATAATCTTCCACTCCGGCCAACACTACTTCAATCTATTTCATATATATATATATATTCCTCTCCTTGAGACATTCATTATTGTTCTCTTTTCTTAGCTTCATTTTAATATATTATCAGGTTTTTCTTCCACGTGTTGTATTAGGCTTAACTTTTCAACTTGGTGTTTTTTTTCTTCCTATTATGTCGAAAGTTTCTGCTGTACGGGGAAGGTAGGATCCATAAAGCATTGCTAACCCCTAATTCTCTGGCCTAACTCAGGGACAGCTTTAGAAATCATAATAGGTCTCCAGTTTAGTCCAAAGACTTTTTTGTATCTACATTTGTTGTGTCTGGTGAATTCAAATTTCTTCCTGCTTTAGCACTGTAGGTTCTAGTACTTCTTCACTGTTATTTTATATTACTATATATATATATATATATATATATATATATATATATATATATATATATATATATTATAATATATTAATTCATTCCAAAAAGTTTCAAGTAGCTTTCATTCATCTATTATTTTGCTTACATTTTCTTATATTCTTACTTTTGTCTTTAGTTAATTTAATGTCATTAATAAAATGTATGATATTTTCCTAATTTCGGAATATAAGAGTAGTAATAAGTATAAATTGAATGAGAGAGACTTTGGATATACCTATCTCAGTATTTGAGTGTTTTTGAGTGAGTTGAGTGAGTCTCGTTTAAAGTTGTTAATCAGTAATTTTTCAGTTGTCAGTTAATTATATATTTAAAATGCTATAATATATATTTCTTGGAAAAGATCACATATGAGAGACTTAAATTTTAATGAAAGGTATTTGAAGGCACAAAAAATAAAATTTATGGTATAGGATACCTTTTATTTTTAACAAGGATATTCTTTTTTGACATTGGGGTATTAATTGCAGATGTAGATAGTTCGGAACGTTCAAGTCATTCTGAATTTATAATCGAATCCGAAAATTAACTGTCTTTTTACCACCATTTCTCAGATATTCCCGAAACAAATAAATAACCTGTATTATATCATTTTATCCCAAATAACTAGTCGCCGTCTTTTCCCTCAAAAATGAATCTGAACTTAATTTTCAGATGTTGATAGCTTTACACAGAACCCTTATCAAGAGTTTGTAGGATTTATGTTAGTTTTTCATAATCAAGTAGATTGAATGCAAAAAAGAAAAAAGTGCCCTCTCAAGTGCATGTTTTTAAACATTACCGACATGGTACAGAAGGTCGTTCGCACTTTATGGAAACGATTTTGTAATTTATTTTCTCGTTTGAATTTTGAGATAAAATTTTGGCAATTTAAAAATAATCGTCTGGTAATGTTTTCTTTTGACTGGAATGTAAAATAAAAGATTTATTTTGAAAAAATGGCTCCTAAAATTCATAGATGGCTTTAAAGTTACATAACTGCGCTTTCCAAGGAGAGATGTTAGTATGGACAAGTTATAAAGAGGAATTAAAAATCTCGGTTATTGCATTTCAAAATAGGTATTTATATTAAATTAAACTTGAAGGGAAAAACAACGTGTCTAGCTGAAAGTAAACATGAAAACATGACCACGAATCCTCATCCTAAGACTGTTCGAACGTAGGCATCCTAAGACTGTTCGAACGTCAAGAAAGGGAAGTATCTAATCCTAAAAGAAAATCTGCCGACTAAAAGATTAATTGCATCGAAACTAGGAATATCTTCCAGCACTGTAAGTTTCATATCATTCATAAAGATTTAAACTTTAAAAAAAATGTTTAAACCTAAAGTTCGTCTTCATTTGCCAAAATATATTGCTGAAAGGAAAATAATTGCAGAAAATTATATGAAAAACAACTAGAAGCTGAAAAATAGAAATTCGTGGTAACACTCGATGAGGCATGGGTATATTTAAGTGGCTGTAATAAAAGATGACCAATTTTCTATTGCTTAACTGATGGGAATGAACGTACGAAATGTCTTCGTCAGGGTACATAAAAGTCCCAAAAGGGAATCATGATAGTTGCAGGATTTTTTACAACATCAAATTAAAAATAAAATAAGTCAAAAGTAAGACCAAAGTTAATTCATTCTTCTCTATCAGCAGAATATTTTAGAACCAATTTTTGTATACGAAATTCCAGCCTTATAAGGAAAATACATTGATAAAATTAAGCTTCATTTGGACAAAGCATCTATTCACACGTCTTATTTAGTAAAGAAAAAAATCAAAAACAGGAATAAAAGTGTACCCCATTTGATGAAATACGTGTAAAATCACTTGACGCTTCTCCAATAGACTTCTGAGCTTTCGATTTATTTAAATGAGCATTAGGAAAACAGCATTCAAGAACACTGGATAGACTTTGGAAAACAGTTAAAAAGAAATGGAGTAAAATTGCCATGAAAAAGGAAAATTCGAACTACAACTATTGTCAAGAATTATGTGTATCAGATAGAAACAAATCACAACAAAAAAATACGGTATTTATAGATAATAAATTAACCATCAAAATCATTTCCATAAAGTGCGAACGACTTTCTACATATGTGTCCTTATTTAAAGTGTAAATAAATTTCAAATTTGAAAGAATTGTATCTTTAACTCTTTCAGTGTCTAAATTTTGTTACTGAATAAGGAGGCAAAGATGAATGAAATACAGAACATTTTAACCACTGGCGTACCTAGTTCTGAGCGAGCCCCGTATCAAAATTTCTTCGAGGGCCCTTTTTTAGAAAAGAAAGCCCTGTTAGGGGTACTGTAGTTTTGCATGTGGGGGCACCGTATCATTGATACGGCTGATACGGTGGTAGCTACGCCCCTGATTTTTACTCTATTCGAAACATCAAAGAATAACATATAACTTTTTTAAAAAAAATATTCACGATAGATTCCTTTGTCAAGACTGTTTTTTTAAAGAACAAAACAATACTAGAATATTTTTTTTCAGATTAAAAAAAATTTCTAGAATCAGTGACATCTGTTGACTTCAGTAGCTCATACAGAGCACAACACACACACACACACACACACACACACATTTTTCATACTTTAAAGCTTTACTTGATACAACCAGCATTTTGTTGTATAAAAATGTTCCATATTTTGCCTTCTATACTTTAGTGTGAAAAGAAACATCACTTTATATTTGTGAATGCTCCTAAACATTAAAGACACTGTATTGCAAAAGTATGAATGTGTCATAATTGTACAAACATGTTAAAAAACTTCCCTATTTGAAAATGTATTCCGAGTTCGAGATTTTGTTCTTAAACATCAGATGTTTACACAAGTAGAGGGAGAAAGGGAAAATCCTGTATACAAACAGATGCTTTCATCTATGTGTTTTTTAAAGTATAACCTCCCTAGAAAAGTTGTGTACGCCATTGAGAAAATACGTCTTGAACCTTCATTTCCTTGTTTTACTTAAAACACTATCCCTAAAGATCAGTGTATTTTGTACCAGAATGTGAACTGTTAAATGATAATTTCAAGAAGTGTAATTTTTCATAATTATGGAATATCCCTATAGATATTATGTTTGGAATATAAATGCAACTTACTTTATTTGATCCATACAGTTCTATATAAAACTTAAAAAAAATAGGTTATTTTTATGGAGTAGTGTCACTTCTAAAAACTTCGTTTTACATTTATGACTTTTCTATAAGGTTAAATACAGATTATAATACTCCATATTTCTTAATCATTGCTGAATTTTTAATTTTCATCTGCTATTTTGTATTCCAGTATATTTAAAAATGCTTAGTTTTAATTAATAAAGATGCATTTGTTTTTATCTTGATTTAACATTGTTGTGATCCACACACAAATACAATTACATTCTTCTTCTTCAATGGCTCGACAGCCATGGGTGGACCCTGGCCTTCTCCAGAAGTTTTCTTCAGGCATTTCTACTCTTGACAACTGCTTTCCAGTTTTTAACCTTTAAAATATTTTGATCATTTTCGACACAGTCAACGCATCTTAACGGGGGTCTGCCCCGAAGTCTATGTCTCATAGGCTTTACCAGAAGGATTTTCTTGCAGCAACTATTTTCATTTATTCTAGCCAGATGACCAGCCCATTTGAGTCTGTAATTTAACAATTTTTACAATATCAGGCTATTTGTAAATTTTGAAGAGTTCTAAGTTACATCTTCTCCATTATTCATTTACTTGGATCCCACCAAGAATGAAACTTAAGATCTTTCTCTCGAAAATTCCTAAAGCTTTTTCATCACGTTAAGTCAACGGCTAAGTCTCTAATGCTTAAGTCAGAACAGATCTTATAAGACTTTTATAAAGAAGTAATTTAGTTCTTAATTTGAGAAAGTTGGATTTTAAATTTCAGGGCATAAAATCATCTATTTGCAGCAATGATTCTTTTATAAATTTCTGGGGCCAGCTCATTTTTATTATTTATCTCAGTTTCTAACACTGTTAACTTTTTCAAATTTATAATTGCTAATTTCTATGTGACTAAGTTGTAAGTCAGACTTTAAACAAGGTAAATATTTAGTTTTATTCTCGCTTATAGATAATTCTTTCAGCCCTTTGTGCAATTACACATTATTCGAAAGTAAAAAAAGAAGACTTAGAAAAGTTTGACTTTTTGTGGAAATTATGGATTTTTTAAAATTTTTTCTATCAAACTAAGTATTTGCCTTATTGTTTTAATATAAGAATATAAAGTGACTTTCTAGAAATAATGCCTGGAAGATTCAAATTGAAAACTAAACGCCTTCTAGTTATAAGAAACGAGTGAAACTGATCATTTTCTTTCATATTTCTTAAAAATTATTTTGTGCCGTTTGATCAATATTTTAATTAAAATGTATATACAAAATATAATAGTTTCTTTTCTCTGAATACGTTTTGTATGTATATTCCTCTTCCCTCTCTAGTTAATATAAAAGTTTTTTTTTTTATTTCAACACAAGTGTTTTATTTATCATTCAAATTGTTTTGATCTGTTACTTTCTTCGTTTCGAGTCAAAAATATCGTATCCTATATAAAATGCAATAATTCTATAGTCTATTTTCAAATAATTTCATTTTGACATTAGCAATACTAACAGTTAGATGGTGTTTACTACGAAAAAGGGACTATTTTCTCTTTTAGTGTTTAAGCTTATGTTCCCTTGTAGTGTTCGTAAAAAAACTAGAAAAACATAGTTAGAAAATTAGTTTCGTATTCAATAATGGCGGATACTTTTAACTCTGCATTTCGGCATTTCTTCTCTTTCCCCACCCCTCTGCCACTCCTTCAGCAAGGTATCGCGTGCTCAAACGATAATCATTTATATGCAAAACTCTTTTAGAATAAATTGAATTAGACGAAATCTCATCATAATTGTTTAGGGAAGTGCCTATCTTCGTTATAAAAAAATAATAAAATAAAATACATTTTTTTTCTTCACATCTCTAATTTTTTTCCCTTCGGCACTCTAAACATGTTCTGTTTTCGCCTTTTCTTCACGTCTTTGGGTGAAGATACGTTTTTCACTAATTGCGTTTTTAAAAGAAACTGTTCATCTTTTGGGGATGTTATTCGCTTATCTTCAGATATTCCGTTTTGCTTAAAACGTGTAAAAAAGTGTGCATATGTATTGTCAGAAAAGGATTTTTTTTAAAAAAAAGATAAACCTGAAAATTATGTAAACTGCTTGCTAAACAAATATTTTAATTTTAATGAAAATTAGCTTAATATCAAAAATGAGTAAGTAAGTGCTTGATGTGTAATTTTTTATGCGCTAAAATAAACGAATTGTAAGTAAACTATAAATGAAAAAGAACAGAATCACGCATTTGGGGATTCATGTATTTCTTGATGATTTTCAAGGGACGTCTTGGTCGAGAGATTTAGAGGATCTGTATGAAAGTATTAGAATTAAAGTATTAGAAATTTGCTTTAGAATTGAATACTAGGATTCGTTATCCAGCTTCCTCGGAAAAAACCCCCTCAAATGTATCATTGAATAACTGATTTGATGCTCTTTTGATTTGTTTTCGTTCGAAATTATTTTTAATAATTTATACACTTTTATATTTAAGGAATGAAACATGCTGTTTTTTGTATGTAGTGTTTATAAAATTATGAAGCCTGTGACCGAGTAGTAGCGTATCGCGCTTCCACACCACAGGTCCGGGATTATATTCCCGGGCTGGACAATGTCGACTCAGCCTTTCATCCCTTCAGTGGGTCGATAAATGTGTACCAAGCTTCCTTGAGGACTAACCACTGGGAGGTTCGCTTCAGATTGACCATCTGGACAGAACATCTGCTCATGCACCTCAGCGCCCGCGGTCACAAGTATTGAGATGGGCACAGTAGATCATGGGCTGCTGCGCCAATGAGTTTAGTTCAGTTATTAACATTTCTTCGAGGGAGGGGGGAGGAGGTCAAACATGGGTTTAGTAATGCTTTTCAAATTAATCCAATTAAACTTTTAATGAAAATTAATATGTAACTATTGTATTATTCATAAAGTAAATCATATAGTAATTCATGTTTACTTCAAAGACAATACATATATTTTTCGAAATACATATTAATAATCTCTCTCTATATATAAGAAAATTTTTTGTGATGCTGTAATTAATTTATTACGTGCTATCGCAGCAACAATTCAAGATATCTCGCCAAATTGGTAACCCCAATTTCACATGTGTCGTACGCTCTTAATTGGCAACATTGTGCTTCGTTTCATATAATGTCCCCATTACGGTTATGATAGTACATTATTCCAAGCTTTCGTAGAAAAATATCGCAACAGTTTCTTGGACTGGAATCGTTGTGTAAGGAGAAAGGCGTCGTCTCATACGAAGACTTATTAACAATCAACAGAACTGAACACTCAACTTTTTACGAAGCTGCGGGTTTATCAATATCTGTGGACTTAATCAGTGAAGTGTTGTACGATGCAGCTTCAATGAATTTAACTAATGAGGAACGCCAAAAAAAGAATTTTTAGAAAAAAAAAGAACAAATAAATAGAATTACATAATATATGTAAATTAAAGTTTCACAATTTGAACAATGAGTACCAACAGTTGTATAATTTTCACCAATTGGAGCTGAGTACCCTCGTCCCTAGTTTTGGTTAAAAATTTCATTTTTTAAAAAATTAATATTGTATTGTGTGTGTAGCTATCTCTTTACTAATAATAACACATCGGCTTCTTGGCAACGGACCTCGGAATTTTGAATTATTTTATTATAATAATGTTGGAATTAGATCCTTACTGTCCTCGTTGTAAACAGTCTTATGCATGTTAAATATGTGAGGCTCCTTATCCTTAAGTTGATATAGCATGGAAGTGGATAGTGAGGTGCGAACTCAGACCTTATCATCTGAACATAGCTCAAAATTACAAGAAGTAAAGGCTGTCTTTAGCGGAACTCTGAGTCTGGTTGAAAATGTTTCAATGTAACTAACAAACAGCTACAATCTTATTCTCCAAGAAGAAACATATTTACATCTTGAACTTAATCACGTTTATTTTTCAGATCCATAGTAGTTCAGTGGTTTGAATTGCGATCTTCGTAGATGTGACCCGAATTTCGAATCTAAAAGTCCTCATTACATCGAACCATAATTTGGGCAGAACAAAACGGTTTTCTTCTGTAAACTGGAACCAAGTTTTGATATACACTGCTGTGGCCACCGTAAATGCAACACCAAGAAAGACAAGAGATAGCACAACAAAATTTATTTTGTAGATAACATGTTGACCAAGTATCAAATGATTAAATTTATAGACTTCTGTGAAGTGTGGCTCCTGCCAGAATCAATAGCCAGAGTAGCCACCATTGTTGGAGATAACCGCTGCCACACGCCTCGGCATTGATTCAAAGAGACTTTGGATGTGTTCTTGGGGTACAGCAGACCAAGCAGCTTCCACACGTTGTCAAAGTTAATCTGGTGTGGCAGCTGGGGGTGTAATCTGGGTCAATCGTTGAGAAACCATGGATGACATGTTTTCTATCGGCGAAAGATCCAGAGAGCGAGCCGGCCAGGGAAACAATTCAATCTGGTGATTGACGAAGAACCTTTGGACAATGCGTGCCACGTGTGGTCGCGCATTATCCTGTTGAAATATGGCTGTGGCCAAGCCCTGAAGATAAGGAAGGACAACTGGCCCCAACACTTTGGAGATGTAGCGCTGGCTGTTTAAAGTATCGGCAATGCGTACTAGAGAAGTGCGATAGTGATATCCAATACCGCCCCATACCATAATACCCGGTGCAGGACCAGTGTGGCGGGGCATAACGCAGCTGTTCAGCATCCTCTCTCCACGATGTATCCAGACTCGAATCCGACCATCGTGGTGTTGCAGACAGATGCGTGACTCGTCAGTAAAGACAACTTCATTCCATTCTTCCGCCCACATCCTTCTTTCAGCACACCATTGGTGGCGGAGACGTCTGTGGTTCTGCGTCAAAGATAGACCAAGCAATGGACGTCTTGCGGAGAGACCACTCTGCTGTAAATGACGTCGAATGGTACGCGCAAACACTGAAGGATGCGTTACAGACTCAATGTGCTGGCTATGGTTCGTGATGTTACTGAATGATCCGTCACTGCCATGCGCACAATTTGCCTGTCCTCACGTGAAGTGGTGCACTGAGGTGGATGCGATCGACCACGTCGGTCCGTCTTACCCTCCTGTATCTGACGGTCACATATCCGCATTACAGTTGTTTGGTTTCATCCAACCCGACTACCGATTTCTCTGAAAGATAATCCACAATCTCGGTAGGTCACTATCCTTCATCCTTCCTCTGTCGAACTCGGAGACTTGATCAAAAGCTGATCGCTGTTATCTGCGAGACAAAATTGATCCTTTTTTTGAAAAAACCACAAGAAAAACACAATTGCCGAACTTGAAATCGTCGAAATCGCCAAGCCTTAAATAGCGCTTTGAGGTGGCGCCACAGGCGCGCGTGATGTGTGTCTGCGCTGAAATTCTAATCATTTGCATATCTCACCTCTGCTAATGCATGTTGTAAATTTCTATTTATTTGCATGCTTCCTTCAGGGTGCTGCATTTACAGTGGCCAGCAGTGTAGTAGCAGAATGTTTTGTGAGGTTATCTCTAATAAATTTTGTACAATAGCAGAAGGATTGGCTTTTAATCAAAACCAATTCATCTCAATTTGTTCCTATTCATTTGATATGAGAAATCCATAACCAATATCAGCTATTGGCAATGGACAGCGAAATGTAGAGTCAAGGTTAGCAATAAGGAAAAGGTCTGGAGCAGAACCACTTTCCAATCGAAGTTACTTTCACCCCTTAATTTCCACATGTAGTAATTACGCCCTTCTTGCGTCATTACCAGAAATATTTCCCGTAACAAAACCCATTTCTTCGGACTTATTTAAACACTTTGACTGCTATCTTCTCCAATCGAAAACGCGAGCATGAGTGGTATTTAAAGAAACATCCTCCTTTCGAATACGAGCAAGCATTTTCGAATATCCCCTCCTTCTCCAGCTTCTAATCATAAATTTATCGCCGCCGTGCTCGCAGGAAAGGGAGGTAGGTTGTTTACGTAAGCCTTGCGAAAAAGTGTCGCCATGCTACCGGGGATCATTCCCTGTCATGCGGCGAATGATAGATGGGACACAGTGAGACGACACCGTCGCAGAAAAACTAAATAAAAAAGCAGCAGCGACTCCCCGAAAAACCGTTCGACAGATTTGTCCCTTTAAGGTCGCGGCAAGACCGACTCGAAGCGGTGTCGCGTTACCCAAATATCGGTGCGACCGATTCGTCGTGAAATCGGGAGTCGTGGCAATGGGCCAATGGCAAATACAAAAACAGAATGAGAGAGAAAAAAAATAATAATAAATGCCGTAGAGATCACCAGGCGTCGATTAATCACTTGGGGTTGGTTGTGGCTCCCCCCCCCTCCGTATTCGTTCTTGGAACTGTAGGGGGTGATAGATAGATAGGAGAGTTGGTTGTTGGCGCGTTTTGCGAAGTTTATTTGTTTCTCAACTAAATAATGAGCGGTTGAGATAGATCTTTGCTGTGTGTGCGAGGGACTCGTCATGAGGCAACCACGACAGGGGAAATCGTATCCGTCGATGAAGCATTTTTTGTTAACTTTTTTTAGCGATTGTTTTTGTCGGGTTTTCTCTTCGACAGAGTTGACTAATGAAGAACAGATGATGAATTTTCACTCTGAAAAACACTTGTGAAAGATTGTTATTGTTATAGGGGTATGGGGGGGGAAGCTTGTTCTGCTTATAAAAAGCAATTCGAATTAATGTAAATAGTTTTAGAAAAAAGTTTGATAGGTAAAGTAAGCACGATATACTGTTTAAAAAAATAGGTATAAATAGAGCATATTCGATGACTTTTTTATACTTTTATGCCTACTTTCTAAAAAACTTAAATTAATATTAATTTAAGAATAAAATCTATTAAATGCTCTTGCAATCCTTTTTTGATGTGTTAAATTATAAAAGAAACTCACATATCGTATATAGTAGTAAATACAAAATAAAAATATTATACTAGTGAGTGTATATCTTTTTAGTTGTTTTCAGTTTTCAGGCTGTGTTATCTGCGTCATTTTTAAAGAGTTCGAAGGAATATACTTAAAATGCACCATGTTTAAGGAACTCTTAAAGAATTTTTTTAAAATTTTAAAGGATTTTCAACTAAAAAAAATCTAGTCAGATATTCAATATTTTAATGAAAACATTCATGTTACGTATAAAGAAGCAATTCTTGACAGAAATTCAATACGAACAAACTAATTTTTAAGGAATTATAATTTCTTGGGGACAAAACATTTTAATTATGAAACAAACTAATGTAATTAAATTAATTATTGATTTAAAAGATAAAAATATTTTGACGTTCTTTTGCATCCACTTGCATAAGAACTTTAAATCTCGAAATTAAATACATAATAAAAACACTTAATATTTACAAAAAAAAAAGAACTCAGAAACAGATTTTTTAAAAAAAAATTGGTAAAACTATTGTATTACGCTAGTATGTGCAAAGTATTTAAGTCATCTTATGTAGGGTCGTAGCTACCGCCATATCAGCCGTATCAATGATGCGGAGCCCCCAAGCTATAGGTGCCCCAACATGTGTAACTACAGTTCCACTAACAGGGAGCTCATATCTGAAAAGGGGCCTCACAGGAATCTTGACACAGGGCCCATTCAGAACTAGCTGTGCCAGTGATCTTATGTGAAAGTTTTTCGAGCAATAATTTAAAAATAACACACAACACTTTTTTTTTACTTTAAAATCTATAATCTTTGCTTATTCAAAAAAAAATTATTAACAAAATGCCGATAAAAACAAATTGTATCTTTCAATTTCTTCGAAATAATCAAATATTATGCAGAAAATTTAACGCTTTAATACAACAGCCAAGGATAGATAGAGTCTTTATAATTCCTTAGCCCCAGTAGCGCACACAGAAGTTTTCCAAGGGTCGAAAGTCCACAATTCTTGTATCTTGCTCCTTTTGATTTTGTCGATTTTGGGGAACAAAAAACAGTAAAAAACTAATTATTGAATAAAAAATTAATATTAATTAATAAAATTAATATTAAAAACAAATATTGAATTAAATTGTAAGCATTATATACTTAAAACTATAATCAATCGGGAAAAAAATCAAGGGCTTTAGGGGGTGCTGGACCCCTAGAACACCCTCTTGTGTGCGCCACTGCTTAGCCCTAATAGTTATGGTTCTTGCCCATTTATAATTTATGTTGTTTTAATAAAAGAAGAAAAATTTGATTTGAGTTTTTCAAGAGACATTGTGTGGTAGTTCCTATCAAAAGTGATAATCCTCATTATATTTAGAGTAAAGTCCTGCGTAAAACGCGCACCCATGCCTTAGAGCTGCAATTTTTAATTTTTAGATACATTCGTAGTATAACGCGCACCCCCTTTTTCACGAAGAAACTTGGAATTCACGTATGCAATGCTCGTATATTTTGAAGTCATTTATTGGAGGTATTATTGTAAGCTTTTGAAAAACAGTATACTTCTATATAGAAATACAACCCTTTAAGTTCATAAGAAATGTCATTCCACAACACAGTATTTCGATGTATGTAGAAGTCTAATTTTTTTCTATGCTCATCTTTCATTTTTCAAACTCCTTTTCTTATACTCGGCGTAAAACACGCACCCGTAAATTTCGATCTTTTTTTGTGAGTCATAAAAGTGCGCGTTATACGCCAGATTTTACGGTATTCCTTGTTTGTTACAGAAACGAGAAATATCAAAAATTGAAATGTACTGAAAAACTAAAATAACTAAATGGACTTATTTTCATGGGTCCCCTATTATTGTAAATGAATAAAACTTCTAATAATACATTTCCGGAACGCCGTTTGAGTAATACAGCAAATAACAAAAACACAGCAAAAAACTTAATAAAATCCACGCGTTTTTATATCAGTAATTGTTATGCATGCCTCAGCATATATCGAGATAAAAATAATTTTTTACTCTTTAAGATATCCAAAAGTTGTTCTATTATGATAAATCATTTACTTTTTTTTCAAGAAATAACATTAGGATTCGTGTTTTTTACCATAATCTAAGGGAATTTACATGTAACCAGAGGGGACTTTTTGTTACTATACTTTTTTTAATTATTTTAAACTTTCCGTCGAAGCTAAGCCCAAAGGCAGAACACCTGAATCAAATGTTTGAAAGGGAAAGAAAAAAAAAATATTGAAATTTCAAAGACTTGTCTGTTTTCTAATCTCTTCATTCTAAGCCCAAACGGTATTTTAATACATCTTGTCCAGTTCCTCGTTCCGCTTCCAGGAACAGGATACATTTGCAAGGAAAAAAAATGTTACATAGTATATCTTACATATCGTTATGATCTCTTGAAAAAGCTCTTTCCAACAGTGTTTCCAGAATACAAAACACGCAGATCTGTGAATGGCAAGTTCAAGAGTACGACGACTGGTTATGAGACAGGTGCATATTACTTCAGGAGAATAAAAAATACATAAATGATGAGGATAGAAAGACATTTTACTGCTCCAACACGATTCAGAATAACCAATTCAGGAACACTACCAAATCGGCGACAAGTTCTACATTTCATTCCAAAACAGGTCGTTTTTGAGAATTCTTCAATAATGCTATGTGTTATGGAAGTTGCAGCTATCGGCTGTCATTGATATATAAACTATGTTACAACACATTCATCACGCTCTTCCCCCTCCCTCTCTTGTGAGCCTTTTACATAGTTCCTGCCCTCCCCATCCCTTTTGTCGGTCGTAGTTCATTGGTGACATTTTTCCTGTCGCTGCCTAACATCAGATCCTTATGGATGATGTAGCATTGCCCGAAAACACTTTGAACCTTGATGGCGTTGACCTTGAAATTATGCGATCTGTAGTATATCCTGAGGAATCTTTTCTGGATCTACAGATAAATCTATACGGGGCAAGGGTAGAAGGGGATACCGCAAGGCAAGATTCGTTTTTGAGACTCAGCAGAAGATAAATCGCGGTAAATGCGAATTTTTTTGTGTGTCCTGTTCTTTTTTGTGGATATGATGGGGACTTTCTTTCTGAGATTTATTTGGGAGCGCGAAGAATACCAAGAGAGATTAGTTTAAAAGAGTGGCTACATCTTTCGATTTGTTTATGTCAGGGAATACAAGCAGTTTTATGTGTGGTAGGATGTTTTTTTGTAAGAGAAAAATCTTTTTATGTTAATTTGATTGACGATATGAGAGTGTACATTTATACTTATGCGGACCAAGCAAACTTTGCCAAAGGGATTTTAATCTGTATCATTCACATCGGAAAGGTATTTTTGAAGTGACAAATGAAATATTTATGTGCCTAAAAGGAATTCGCAATAGAATTGATTCTATTCTTTAACAAAACATATCAAGATAGATGTTCCAGGAAATATTCTAAGAAAAGTAAAAGTCGTTAAAAAAATTAGCTTTGTTTACTTCGTTTTATTTTGTTAGGTATGCAATTTTAAAAGTTATTTCTTATTTTCTTTTGCTAATATATTTGAGATACAAGAAACTCTTTCAAAGTGTTTTAAAATAACTTGATAACAAATTCTGTACATTAATTAACTCTAAAATAAAAATTTTATTCCTAGTATAGTAATTTGCACTTGCTATTATTTTAACTTATTAAGATTACAAGGGAAGCATACAGTTTGTTAAAAAATCATTAAAACGGGCACATTTTTGAATGAAGAAAAATCATGATATACTTTGCATTGGATAATAATGTAGATAATTTGAACATGTTCCTCAACAAGTGATACAAGTTTCAACAAATTGTAGCCTTAGTAAAGTGAGGAAATTAAAAAATTTACTCAATTCGAGTAATAAAAAATTCGAAATATTAAGAACAAACTAAAAATTTGTACATAAAGATTCATTCACTTAAAGCTCTACAATTCCTTTGCTTTTGTTACAAACCGCTTTCAATATCTTTTAAATTAATAACGATAAAGAATATGCATCATGGTGAAGCAAATTAACTCTGCATTAATTCCCTCATTTGCTTGATTTTAATTAAAAATGGAATGAAATGCTTTCAAAAGGGGAATTTAAACTAATATAGGCTAATATTTCTTTAAAGAAACATTTAGCTCTTATTGATGAATTTTTTCAGCCCAAAGGACCGAAACGCAAATCAAATAAATGAAATAATAGAGATAAAAATAAAAGAGAAATAAGTAGAGAAACATAATGGACAAAGAATCAAAAAGTTTGTAGAAGACAAGAAGAAAAAAACTGCATTTTATAATAAATAAAATTAACAAATCGTTAACAATGTATACTCCAAAAAATAAAGTATTACAAAGCAGGAATGCTGAGACCACGGTCTGCAGAATAATTAATTTCATCAATGGTTTTATGGATGTCCACACACACATAAGTATATGTTATTTTAACTATGGAAACTCTTTTAAGGCTACACGGTACCCTTTTTCAAAAAAAAATTTTGGAGACCGTTTGAGTAAAAATAATTGATGTTTTATATTTACATTATATTATTAAGCTGATTCTGTAAGTAAAAAGTCAGTTTGACCAGGCATTATTTTACAATTTTAAAAATTTAAGAATTTTTGAAGCTTTTTCAAACTTTTATAAAATACTCAATTCTTAAAAATTTTTAGTCATTTTAAGTTATTTATATTTATTAGGTTATTACATACAAAAGTTAGTATGGATTTGAAAATCTATTCCCTTGTTGATTTTTAATAATTATTTTTCTAGAAAAACCTGGAAAAAACACGAAAATTTTTAAAATATCAACTTTAGCATTTTCTAGAAAAATAACTAGAGATCTCAGCCTTAAATCCATACTAAATTTTATAGAACATACATTTGGGAGTATATACAAAAAAATTCAAGGCTCTATCTTGAACAGGAAAAAAGCCTTAGGGATTAGAAAACACTTATATCTTCAAAATTGAAAGCCTGAGAAAAACGCATTTAAAGTTTGTAAAGTCATAAAACAAAAACTTATAATGCCCGTAAAGCTGTAATTTTTAATATGTTACTTTTTAATGTATGTTCTGCATTAAAACAATGTTTTAATTAAATATGACTCAAAATAATATTTTTAATTCAAAAAAATATTTTTGCATAATATTGGTAGCATTTGTTAAGACGTCAGTTTATTCAGCTGTATCTTAACCTAATATTTTCACCAAAGTTTTGAAACACAAAGCATTTATGTACAAAATAATAATGATACTAACTTAAGCTAAAAACAGTCAGGTTTGCTCATAAAATTTAATTTTTTTCAGTTTTAAATTAGGGCAGTTTAGTAAGTTTTAGCTCTTGTCGTGAGGCTTTAAAATACTAAAATATAGTACTGCAATGTTTAGTATAATGCAGTTTGGTACATCAAGGAAATATTCAGTTATTTCTGCAACATTTGAATTCAGAATACTTGTATTTTGAAGTCTAATTGCAAAATCAGCAGAGGACTGATTTTTAGATATATCATTTTCAGCAGTATTCCATCTCTTCGAAATATTGTTTCTCACAGCAACATGAGAACGCATTTGCCATGGCTTTTTCTCTACAGGAAAAAATTAATGATAAAGCTTTTAAGTTATATAAACTATTTTAAAGCAAAAATTGGCCATGAAATTAATCTTAATTAATTATGAGAACTCAAAAAATAATCAAGCAGAAATGATTTTAGTAATGAAAATTAGAATTAATAAACATTTCAAACTGAAAGCTCAAAAATATTTTTAATTAATTCAGTTTAAAGCAGGGAAAATGCTTTAAAATGAAACCGAAACCAAAACCATAGTTCATAAAACTTCAAATATCTTAAAAACTAACTTGCTAACAGATATGAAATTTCGTGGCAAGCTTCTGAATGATCTGGTCCACTAGAAAATACAAAAAAAAAAAAAAAAAAAAAAAAAAAAAAAAA